>PVIW01001932.1:105692-253239 GCA_004026585.1 Noctilio leporinus
TCTCCCTCTCTGCCTCTCTCCCTTCCCCTCTTTCTAAAAATAACGAAATAAAATCTTTAAAAAAAAAGAAAAAAGAAAAAAGAACTTCTCAGCCCTGACCTGTGGCACAGTGGATAAGGCACTGGCCTCCAAACCCAAAGGTCGCTGGTTCGATTCCCAGCCAAGGCACATAACCAGGTTGCAAACCAGGTCTCCAATCAGGTCTGTGGCTGGAGGCAGGTGAAACGCAACCATACATTGATGTCTCTCTCCCTCTCTGCCTCTCTCCCTTCCCCTCTTTCTAAAAATAATGAAATAAAATCTTTAAAAAAAAAGAAAAAAGAAAAAAGAACTTCTCAGCCCTGACCTGTGGCACAGTGGATAAGGCACTGGCCTCCAAACCCAAAGGTCGCTGGTTCGATTCCCAGCCAAGGCGCATAACCAGGTTGCAAGCCAGGTCTCCCACCAGGCCAGGTCTGTAGCTGGAAGCAGGTGAAAGGCAACCATACATTGCTGTCTCTTTCCCTCTCTGCCTCTCTCTCATCCCATCCCTCTAAAAATAATAAATAAAATCTTAACAAAACAAAACAAAACTTCTCTTTTGTAACTGGTTTCAGTTAACATAAAACAAAATTGTACCCTGCTGTAATTAGGAATTCTTAAGAGCTTGGTTACATTTTGAAATAGTCTCTCTAAGTTGTAGTCAATTCACCACAAAATATTTACTTTTAATTGTATAACACCAAATCAGGTACTGTGGGAGTATAACATGATACTATGCTATTCTTTTTTCTTTGTCCTAGAGATCCTTCTTATATTTAGAAGAGGAAGTGCAAAGAAGATATATTGTATAGTCTTTGGGTCATACGTACCCAGGCTTCAGCTCTGGCTCAGTCATGTACTTGCCCTTTGACCTTAGACAGTCGCTCAAGCCATTTGAACCTGTTTTCTAAGTAGTATTTATGATAATAACAAATTTCTAGTGGGTTTTTACTGTTTAAGTGCTGCTTATTAATTCATCTTCAGAATAACCGTAGTATTCTGAACCAAAGTAGATAACACTATATAAAAAGGGAATATAAAAAGTTAACTTGTGCATGCCACAAAGCAACTAAATTGGAAAGGCTGAATATTTGAACCTCAGTAGTCTGATTCCAGAGCCCACACTGTATTTCATATGGCCTTTCACACACAACATGGGATAGTCAGTATTTTCTTAGGTTATTGTAAGAAGTAAATAAAAATAAATACTGCCCTAGCCAGGTAGCTCAGTTGGTTAGAGCATCACCAGTTTGCCAAGGTTGCAGGTTTGATCTCCAGTCAAGGTACATATATAATAAGCAACCAATGAATGCATAAGTGAGAGGAATAACAAATCAATATTTGTCTTTCTCTCCCTCCCCCCTTCCTGTCTCTCTGTAAAAGCAATTTAAAAAAATGTTTTCTAAAAATAAGTAAGTATCTATTAATGGAACCAGTGACTGGTAACTTTTATTACTTTTATTACTTCTATTACTTTTCATTAAATGTGATATCTACCTTTTTTATAAATAGTGTACATTTCTTGACCCCTTGTTTTTGGTTTTTAGACCTGATCAGAAATTTAATGAACATATTAAGGATGATAAAGGCGAAGACTTTCAGAAACGATATATCCTCAAGAGAGATAACTCTAGCTTTGACAAAGATGATAACCAGGTAAGTTAGAATAATTAGAGCATTTTAATATAGATTTATACCAGCAGATTATTTTCCCAAGAATTATTTTCTTTTCTTTAGATAAGAATACGTTTGAAAGATGACAGAAGAAGCAAATCTATAGAAGAAAGAGAGGAAGAGTACCAGAGAGCTAGAGACCGTATATTTTCCCAAGATGTATGTATTGTTATATTTAGCTATTCATGTTAGAATATACACTAACTGTACTAAAGGAGCACACTCCTCCCTTAATCTACTGATCACATTTTAAACCACGTTTGTTACTTACCAATTCACCTTTTAGAAATATTGAAATCTGTCTTGTTAATAATTTAATAGTATATAAAATACTATATGTAGCAGTGACAGAAGTTTTTCAAAAGTCAGTAGCAGACTGACTACAGGAGTAATATGCTGAACTTGGTATATATCTTTTGTAATATATCTTTTCTTCCAGATTTGAGATTTTTAGAACAGTGGTCACTGTCTACTTGATAGTGAATTTTTAAAAATAATGCTAATTGATTTTTAGATTCATATTTGTTTACCTCTTTGTAAGTGATTATGTGAAATAATTCTTTCAAGTGGCTAGTTATTTTAATGCATACATTTGAGAAGAGAATCAGTTTGGTTTTACCTGTTAAGTGCCTGTTCTGTGCAGTACTGGTTAGTATTGAAGGATATGTGAATATATATAGTCTTGTGTTAACACGACCAGAGATAGAAATTTATTCTATATTAAAATACAAAGAGTAAATAACATTAAAATCTAGCCTATCAGTTAAGAATTAATAAACATTCAAAAAAAAAGAATTAATAAACATTCAACAAATTTTATTGAGCACCTATAAATAGATGCTGTGCTGGGCACTGTGCATAGTACATACCCATAAATAGTTATAATAATTTATCCTCCTAACAGCTTTTATGTGGTAGATACTATCATTGTTTTTGTTTTGCAGATAAGGAAACTGAGGCTCCAGAAGGCTAAGTAACATAGCCAAAGATCATGCAGTTAGAAAATGACAGAATTGGGATTTCAACCCAGGTCCTCTAAACTGAGCCTAAACAAGATGAATTTCTCTCTAGTTTATAAGATAGATGAGGTCTCTACCCTTGCTGAGTAGCCAGGCAATGATGATACTGATGTGAGATTTGTGTAGACACATAAAGGTAAAATGAGGGCATAGCAGAGAAGCCACAAACCGTAATTAAGGGATGCAGGTTAGCTTCCAAGATGAGATTTAAAGGACTGAAGTGTTCCAAGTAAGAGGGTCAATATTTGCAGAAGCCCAAAGATAAAGAACAATTTGACAATGAGGAATTGGAAGATTCAGAGTACCTGAATTAGAGCTACGTGACATAGGAAATGAGGAAAGTTTACATTGGAGAAATAAGCAAGGGGCAGCAGATGACTTGATCCTGAAAGTTAGTTAAGGTAGGTAGGCTTTTACCTAGAATCATCAAACGCTTTCTTGTAAAGGGCCAGGTGATAAGTCTTTTAGACTTTTCAAGCCATGTAGTCTTTATTGAAACAACTGAAGTCTATCTTTTTAATGTGAAAGCAGTCCTAGACGGTACATAAAGAAAAGGGCATGGCTGTGTAGGTCTGACCATTATTTACTAACTCCTGGTAGCTGGAAACTAGTAGACTGACTATGGTAATAATAGAAGCAAAAATGATGGTTGCCTGAGCTAGCTTCATAGTATTAGAAAAGCTGTGTTGAGGCATAGATGGTTGTTCATTGCTACAACCATGACCAAAGTAGAGATGATCAAAATATCTGTTGAGTGAGTGAGTGAGGTAGAATCTATAGACTGGTCTAAACCTTGAATATATAATAATAACAATGATAATATAATAATAATAATGGGTTCACATGTTTGGAAGCAAATAGTTTAATTTCAGATTAATTTGTCCCACAGAAATGAATGGCTTCAAGATGTATATCTTTTAAAATCTGTTCAAGGTAACCAGTGTCTCCAAGCCACAAAAAATGGGTTATCATTTATTTGTGTACTTTTTATCACCATGTGGATTTTTGGGGGAGAGGAGCATACTTTTAAAATATTATTACACATGATTTTTGTTGCATCATTGGTTTATAGATGGCATTGTGTATTTGATAAAAGCTCAACTTTGTATATGTTCTTTCTTTCTAGTCCCTGTGTTCCCAAGAGAATTATATTATTGACAAAAGGTGAGGGAATTTTTAACATTTGTTTTGGTAACTGCCTGACTGATGCTAATAAAAATAAAAATGTGTTATTAAAATGCCAACAGAATCCCAGATGAGGATGCTAGTAGTACTCAGCAGAGGCGCCAGATATTTAGGTATTGGAAGCATGCTTTCATGCAGTGTTGAAAAATTAAATTGATTTTAAAATTCTTTTTGTTTCTGTCTCTTGACTTTTCAAAGATTTATTTCTAAATTACAGAGTTAATAAAGATGCTTCAGGGAGATCAACAAATAGCCATCAAAGCAGTACCGAGAATGAGTTGAAATACTCTGAACCACGACCTTGGAGCAGCACAGATTCAGACAGCTCCCTTCGAAACTTCAAGCCTGCTGTAACCAAAGCTAGCAGCTTCAGTGGAATTTCAGTGCTAACAAGAGGTGATAGTTCTGGAAGCAGCAAAAGCATAGGCAGGCTTTCAAAAACAGGTACAAATATCTGTCTGGATCTGTATAGTCTAAACATTACTTTCTGAGCTCTTTGTTTCATATGATTTACGTAATTAATCTAAAATATAAAATTCCTATCCTATCAGCAGTTCATTGAGCACTTCCAGAGTACTTAAGAGATAATGTATTTATTGACATGATGGTTCATTATCTATATGAAAGATTCTATTTTATTTTTTAAAGATCTTATTATTTTTAGAGAGAAGTAAGTGTAGGGAGGGAGGCATTAATGTATGGTAGCCTTTCACCTGCCTCCAGCTACAGACCTGGCTGGAAACCTGGCTTGCAACCTGGTCATGTGCCCTGGGAATTGAACCAGCGACCTTTGTGTTCAAAGGCTAGTGCCTTATCCACTGTGCCACCAATGTGAAAGATTTTAAAACATCAATTAAGATAAGAATTCTCTATTGTGACATACATTTAGTCAGATTGGTTCAATGAAACATCATTTCTTGTCTGAGTATCCAGAGGTGGTTGGAAATTCTTCATTGCTTATTTATAGTTGGAAGGTATGGTTACTCACCAAGGGTTATTTAATGATGATTACATTTCAGCTAATACTATTGTATTAATTACTGATTGTATTTCTTTCATTTGCCATTCAAAAATGAATAAAATACTAGAGAAGTTTTTAAGAAACTAAAAGAAAATAATCTGATGTAATTATTACGAATGAGTAGAAATTTTAAAAGCATCTTCATTCTCTTAGCCTCTTTGCATTGAAAGTAAATAACATTTAGGCTCATTACATTTTTTCTCTTCACTTTCATGAACTGGCTTCAAAACTTTAAAAACATGTTTCTCTTAGGATCCTTATAGATCCTTATTTTTATTCCAAAATAAGCATGAACAACAGAGAAGTAGCTCCTCTTTTTAGTCTGTTGGAGTCGGCCTAAACATTTGGTGTTAAAATATTGAGAACATCATTTAGACATAGCCAAATTAAAACATTTTAAAAACAGTAGTATTTATCTGTATTTTTAGAAATAAGAAAGATTTAACTCAATAGGAAAAATTATTTTTATACAGTTTTAGATAATAGTTATTTTGGAACAACTTAAAATAGAAGTATCTTTCAGAGGAAATCTGTGTAGTGTATCATATTTGTTTATTCATTAAAGATTAATTCTCCATTGCAAAGGCAACTCTCAGATTAAGTACATTATCAAAATCTTTTTTATTTTCTTATTATTCACCTTTAGCCATTGTACCTAAAATCAGTGACATTTTCTATGTGTAATAGAAAATGAAATCAATTGCAAGCACAGAAGGAGTTAATAATAAATTGTGAAATTAGTTCAAGTATGGTGAGAAATAAATTGTAAGCTGATGTTAATATAAGTACTTGGATAATTTTCATGCTATTTTTGTCCCTTGATGTGATAAAACAAATTGAAAGGTAACCTTACATTATAGGAAGATGCTATGATTATAAGCTAAAAATTAAATTCTACAGTGAAACTTGCCAGTTTCTCTTGATAAAGAATTTATCTTCTGTTTTTAATTTCTACACTATTATTAATTTTTCTGTGTTCTTACACATCAGGGGGTTCTGGTATAAGAGGTTTTAGGCAGTTGGCTGTACTGAGTTCTTTTTCCTGGGGGAAAATTAAAATTATATGTTCTAGGTGTTAACCTGAAAGGTAAAATATATAAAACTCTGTTGTTTCGGGATATGGGTAACGTGCTTTTTGTGACTGTCTGGCTGGTGTTATTTATAAACTTGTCAGTTAATGCTTTGCCTGGACTTCTCTGTCAACTTACGTGATCCGTTTGCTGTATTAAACTTGTTTATTGCGAGGAGGGAAAGCAAACTTGTACAGTAAACCAAAAATAGCCAGTCCTATGTGGTAACTGCATGTTATACAATGTGAATCTAATCGTTACATATTTAAAACCTTCATATATATATGAAGTTTAAAAAGTTCTTATTTTTCGTTACTCCTCCTCTAGGTTCTGAGTCTTCTGGTAGTGTAGGGTCATCTACGGGCTCTCTTTCTCACATCCAGCAGCCTCTTCCAGGTACAGCTCTCAGCCAGTCTTCTCATGGCGCACCTGTCGTCTATCCAGCTGTCAGCACTCATAGTTCCCTTTCCTTTGATGGTGGCCTAAATGGGCAAGTCGCATCTCCTAGCACTAGCTTCTTTCTGCTTCCCTTGGAAGCTGCAGGCATACCACCTGGCAGTATTCTGATCAACCCTCAAACAGGTTGGTATCCCTAAAAAAAAGTGTTTATTTCAGTTAAGATACCAGGACTTATCTGAAAATTAAGGAATATGTGTTAAATGTGACTATAGTAGGTGTTTTAAATACCTTATTTATAATCTTAATAACAACCTTATTAAGTAGATTAAATCCCCATTTACAGATAGGGAAATAATCTTAGAGAGATACAAGTCATAATATATTTTAAATATGTACATTGTCAAAAATGACATACAGAAAAAATGTGATGTTATAAAAGATTATAAGAAGTCTTGGTCTCTCTTCAAAATAACATAGCCTAATCATTTGGTAAGATAATGAAAACAGCTTAGAATCATTTGATAACCTTCCTTAGAAATTTACAGATTTAGCTGATAGGGTAACATCAGCATGATAGTAATACAGCAAGGTAGATACAGGTGAGAGTGTCAATGTCTCAGAGTGTTCTTTTGTTGTAGAGAAGGGAAGGAAGGGAGAGAGAGGAGAGAAACATCAATGTATGATTGCCTCTCTTGTGCCCCCAACTGCGCACTCGGCCCACAGCCCAGGCTTGTGCCTTGGTGGGTAATCAAAACCAGCGACCTTTCAATGTGCAGACTGGTAACCCACTCACTGAGCTACACCACCCAGGACACTATTTCCTTTTTTTTTTTTTTTTTTTTTCCATTTCAAAACACATTAGTTAATATGTTCTTGGTCACATGAAAGATTCAGTTGAATAGGGAATAATGGAGCAAGAAATGAATCAATCTGAAAATGAATTGTATTCTTAATTTTAGATGAGTTGTAAAGTGATCTCTTTGCTTTTTGAGAACAGTGTTGTATCTAACTTTTTTCAGACAATCCTTAAGTTACTTTTAAATTTGCTTTCACCCTAAATTTTTCCTACCATTGTGTTTTCTGAATTACTTAGCATTCAACAAATATCCAGCATGACTTGTTCTTAACCAAAACATAAACTTGTCAGGAAACTAACTGATGAAAACATTTGACTTAGGAGGACTTTTCCCACTTGATAGCAGGGGGGCAGTGAATTCTTCTTTTTCTGTTACTATTGTATGTCATAAATTTCCAAAAATAAGAGAGGGATTTGTCTTGGAAGAAAGGATCTTTTGAAGGCAATGTAATAAACTGTTATTAAAACTTCTTTTATTATCTTGTGTATTCTTCCTATACTAAATGGATATCATGTCATTAGTCAGTTTTTTTTCATGTAATCTTTTATTTATTTTTAATAAAAAAAGCTGGTGTTTAGTGAGGAAAAATACTTATCTTTGAATCTGTACTTGTATTGAAAAAAAAAAGTCTGGAAGAAGGTGCCCAAATCGTTAATAATATTATGGCATATTTATTTTCTTTTTGACCTCTATTTGTTGGTTACTTTCCCAAAATAAAAATACTACTTTCTATTATAAGAAAAAGTTGTTTAGAATGTATGTAGAGAAAGAGTAAGATTTACTCAGTCACTTAAAATATCCCTCAGCTAATTAGTTAGCACTAAAAACAAGCCTCAAAATCAGTAGTAAAGTCCTCTCTAATTTCCTCTCATCTATGAATAAATCTCACTAGAATTACAAAGGTTATTTTAGAAAATTATTTAGAATTTAAACTCATTTACAACTTTTAACGTTAGAATCTACAAAATAACGATACTGCCATCAAGTCACATTTGATATTTGAAGCCCATCCAACATTTTAATTTTAATTCAGTTTTAATGTTATTTAAATACATGCATTGTGGCCTATAAATTAGCTATTTCCCACCACCTAATGGAGGCCAACTAATAATTTTCCAGTATCCCAAAGTCAAGTATTTTTTCTTGAAACTGAAATGTATTACAGCACTAAAGCACCACCATCTTGTAACTAAACTCAGAAGCAAGTTTTATTTCAGAGTTCAGAGGTTTTCAGAAAATATTTTGTATTATCAAATAATTTTAGTAGATTCTGAAGCAGCACCCTTACAGTAAAACACAGCAGCAAAAACTTTTGAATATTTACTCTTAAGTGGAAAAAAATGAAGACTATTAATAGTCCCACATAAGGTCAGACTTTGCTTCCTAAGCTAGGAAAATCTTCTGGTTTTTAGAAACTTAAGGCTTTGAAATTGTCAATAAGGATTGTAAACATGTTTGTTGTTACTGGAATGACCTATTTTCAAAATCTGTTGTAAATGAATTTTTTCCTCCTTTTTAATTTTTTTAGGTCAGCCCTTCATAAATCCAGATGGGAGTCCAGTTGTGTATAATCCTCCTATGACTCAACAACCAGTTAGAACCCAAGTGCCTGGACCTCCACAGCCAGCTCTGCCACCCCCACCACCTCAACAACAAGCAGCTAATCACATTTTCTCACAGGTGCACATACTCACAATTACATAATTCCAAATTCACCTGCCTTTGCATATTAGGGACTAAAATGACTAATTATAATTGAGATGGCCCGCATAAGTATCTCTTAGAACTTTACTCTTCTACAGTGATGTCCCACTCACTACTTATAGGAAGAAAGGTGAACTTCAAAGGCTTTTCAATTAGTAAATACAGAATATACATTGGGAAGAAGGAAATTTTGCATCTCATGAGTCTGTGCGGTGAGTATTTTATCCCTATTTCACAAAAGCAAGAAATAGAGAAGAGGACTAAAACTGAACTAAGATTGTTCATTGTCCCAGTGAGTAAAGTAAGTTGTTTTAAAATTTAACAGATCTAACAGTTTGAAGAAAGTGAGTTGAGTTTCTCAAGTGCTGCATCCCACATACCCCATGAACGATAGAGACAGATACATCTCAAGTTAGAATTCACTAAAGCAGTCACTAATATCTTAAATTTATTTAAATCTTTAGAGTTTGCACATAGATTTTCACATTCAGGCTTTTTCCCTATAGAGGTGTTACTCATCCTTGCAGAACTTGATTAGACCAGTCTTAAAGATTGTGTAACATATCAAAGACAGTTTGTACAGTTAACTTGTATCTCTTTTTCCACCTGTGAGGAAATACAGAGTGATTTCTTACGAAACTTAAGCTGGAAAAATTTCATTAGTTTTCTTCACAAGTTACATAATTCATATTGTAGGTATGAAGAATATGAGCAGTTCGATCGAGTTTATAAATATTTCGAAGGTCATAAAAATAATTGTTTCTCTGGCAATTAACACTCCTAATATTAGGTGAGGCAGCTTATCTTAAGTAAATGGACTTCACCCTGGCCTATGTGACTCAGTTGGTTCTAGTGTCACCCTGTAAGTCTCAAGGTCACAGGTTCAATTCCTGGTCAGGGCATGTATGAGAGGCATTTAATTGATGTTCCTCTCTCACGTTGATGTTTTTCTCCCTCCCCTTCCCTCTCTCTACAGTTGAAGAAATAAATTAATAAAATAAAATAAATGGACTTTGAGGTTTTGATACATTTCTAAAACCATAAATATGAATTTATATACATAGGGGAAGTTGCCTAAAACTATCTCTAAAGACTCCCATACTCACTTCCCAACTCCATTTGATTACGTACCCTCAGTTACATATTAGACTGCATAAAACTGCCACCCTGTCTGCTATGGCTTTATTCAACCTGTTCTAAAGTGTTTTTCTTTCATTTTGCTATCATGTGGTTATTTTTGCAACACTGTGTATTTCACTAGGAGCTTTGTAGGACTGGTTTTTATTTCATTTAAATCAGAGAAAATGTTAGTCTAGTAGTTTCAAGAATTCTAAGGATTTATCTATGGTTATATACCTCTTAGAAATAACTTTGATATAGTTATAAGAGACCATTCTAAGTGAAGATATAGATAGTTTAGTTTAGAAATAAAAGCCCTAATAGACTGTAATTTGAAATCTTGATGTATTCATCAAAGTCCATGTCTCTTTTTTCCTGGCATTGCTTCATGTTTTTTTTTTTTTTTTTTTTTTTTTTTTTTTTTTTTTTTTTTTTTTTTTTTTTTTTTTTTTTTTTTTTTTTTTTTTTTTTTTTTTTTTTTTTTTTTTTTTTTTTTTTTTTTTTTTTTGCTTCATGTTTTTGATATTTCACCATCAGATACAAAAATAGAGAATTGATGAACAAATGATACTCAGTAACTATCTTTTGCACACTGAGATAATCCATCCATGAAATTTCAAATAACCAAACAAAATAATGCTGGGATTTCCAAAGCCTGCAAATGGGCTACATTTCTTAAAACCAATCACTTTTAAGTAGGTGTTGTTTTGGAGCCAGTTACAGTTTAAGTAGGAAAAAGAAGTGCTAAGGCTTTTTCTTTTCTAAGTGGCATCAAAATTTCAGTTTGATCAGTCAGTCTTCTTAGCCCACATTTTTCTCATTACCACTTGACACCCTGGTAGACATTAATTCATACCCTTAGTGCTCATAGTGCTCTTCTTTCTCTTATCCCCAAGCACACTAAAGCTTTTGTTTCATCTGACACTTACACGGCAGGTCAAGTTGTCTGGAAGAAGGTATATATATTAATGGTTGTCTGACTTAGTAACACATTGAATGAATAGCCTGTACTTGGAAATTCTAAAACTACTACACCTCATTTAATGTGATAGATACAGTCCTCACTTAGGAAGCTTGCTAATTTCCATTTGAGAGGTTAGTGAAAAGGCAGTGGCTACTTTATAGATCTTTCAGTTTTTCCCTTTTTTTTACTACTTCTACTTAAATTCTAGATTTTCTGTGGGATTCTAAGCTAAGTCTTCCCTATATTTATAAACTACTGTGTTGATTTAGTGTTAAAAATGCAACTCACTGTTTATACATCTTAGTTGTCATAAGAATTTCTCCTTATTCAGATTATTCCCTGAGCAATCTTATTCAGTTTATTTTGGAATTATAAAGTACTTTCTTTGGAAATATTACAGAGAGAAATTTATGTATATATATTTGGATCAAAACTAAGAGTTTTTATTAGATAAAATTACCTGAGTTCCTCCAGAGCCTGTTACATGACTATCTATGGGTCATTTAACTCACCTTAGCCTGATCACCACCTACGAAGTGGATTATGATAGTGGTTATAGTGGTTAAGCCAGTATGTATATTATCAACTACATAACACAAATACAGATGGGAAAACTCAGTCAGATGTCAGTGTTAGCCTATAGATAACCAGCTGTATTGCACAAGATTTGAAATGTTTTGTTTCTTCATTCTGTACTGGTTGACTGTTTATTTCTTCCTTATGTTCCAAATTGTTGATTTGAACCCCAGCTTCCTTCCCTTCATGACTGGTGTCATGTGTGTTTTTCATTCCACTTAGTATAACCTTTACTTCTACCCTTATGCATTTCCCATACTCAGTCATGTCTGTGAGCATCATTATCACCAGATTTGATGCTCTGAATCTGTAAGGTTGGCTACCTCCATGTCACTTAGTTCTCCCACTGGCACCTTGATTTGCTCTCTCTTTTGGACCATACTTCTCAGTCTCCTCAACTTGACAGGCTCCTGTGTTTGCCTCTGTCTTAGGTAGAGCTGTCTCAACTGTTGGCGTTGTAAGGGGCAGATCCTTAGATATTCGTCTGCTTGGTGGGCCAATTCACTGCCTTGTGGCACCATATGTGGGGAGGGGTCTGAGAGGGAACAGTGCTGCTTGCTCAGCACTCGCCCCTTTTCCTGTCACTTTACCTGTTTCCCATATGCAACTGGTTCCCTCCTAGCTGTTGCCCTGGTGATGGTTCCCAGAGTGGGTAGGTTTGTGGATGTTCTAGGACCAGGGGCCTCTAAATCGACTCTCAAAAGAGATGGTGGGCAGTTTCCTCCTCTGCCTTCACAACCAGAAGCAGTGAGATTTTATTTTTCCAGTCCTGGAACCGTGCGTGAGCTGTGTGGTCTGGCCTGGGACTGGCACCTCTGAGAAATACCCAGGTATTTCTCCCAACTTTTATAATGTGTGACTGCTCTTTCTGCCTTGCAGCCACTGCCGCAGCCACAGCTACCGCACCGTGCCCTCTCTGCCATCCTCTGTCAGTCTGAATGAGTACTGCTTCTTATATCTTTGTTTGTTGGACTTCTGTGCAGTTCAATTTTCTGGGACTCCTGCTTGTTTTTTGTTTCGAGGTTATGGTAAGATGCAAAGTGTGCCTACCTATACCTCCATCTTGGCCAGAAGTCCTTTTACTGTTTTTTAAAACTCTTGTTTTTTGAGTGCCCCTGGTTACTTTATCCTGAAATTCAGGAGTAGTCCACTAGCAAAAAAATTTTCATAAGAACCAGGACATGGACATGGACAAGTGGGATTGACTTTAAGGGGGAGTGGGTGGGTGGGAAAGGGGACAGAAGGGAGGAAAAAGGGGATAGATGTAATACAAAAACAATAAAATTAAATTAAAAAACAATTTTCAAAACTAGTTACTAGTTTTCAGCTCTTAATAAAAATTTTTAGTTCAAAGAAAAATGTTTATCTTCTGTATATAAAAGAGATGTGTGCATGTGTACATGTCATTACTTTAGGCTGTTCTCAATGGCACCCCTAGTATATTTTCTTTAAAAACTTGCTCAAATTTATACCCTTTGATCCCCAAAAGTACCTCATTGTGCCTTATCACATAAAGTAGAATTGGCATAAGCATTATGTAAGTTACTACTGTCTGATATTACCTGTTTCAGTGAATCTAACCTTGTTATGAAAAAATTATCTTTCAAATTAGATACTAAATTTAAGCATAGATTTATTATCAGAAGTTTTACTATGTAGAGCTTCTTCATTTAGCATTGTTTTTGTTGTTGTCTATATTGTATTAAAGATGCCTTTATAAGTATAGTTTAAGTTATTGCCAAAAGTGTAACTTTCCATTTTATGCAGTTCTTCTGACATTTTATTCTGACATTAACAGTGTTCACCACCTGTTCCCCCTTGGCCTGTTTGTTCTCTGCAGTCCTCTTCACAGCCTGTTCAGTACTCTGCAACCCCTTACCCATTCCCACTCCATTCCTGCCAGGCTCACCCACCCAGCGATACTCCATAGTACTATATTCCCTTCCTGCATTGTTTCTGTGGGTGGATGTGTGATGAAGGCTCGTGAATGGGAGTAACGTGATGTGATCTTTTGTGGTTATTTTGAAGTCAAAATGTGTATATACTGAAAAGTGTTTCTAATCTGTATTAGAGGTAATTATTTTCTGTGAAATATTTGTTACATGGGCTTATCACAATAATTGTATAAACTCTAATCTTTTCTTTCTTCTTCATAGTGAAATAATCTTCACGTTTATTCTTCTAGTCCTAACATATTTTAACTACTTACCTCATTGAGGTCAATATACTCTGCAGTCCTGGGGTGGCAACTTCATCTAGGTATAAGGTTTCTGTTCTTTCCCAGGTACCATAGGTCCAGTAGACTTAGTACCAGGTATTGGGGTGAATTGAAGCTTACAACTACAGAAGACACCCTCCCAAGTAAATTTCTAAGAAAGATTTGTAGATATATCTGACTAAAGTCATGGTGCTTTCTTTAACCCAGTGTATGCCCCAGGTTATGTTATGCTGCTGCCTAAGAACTGAGACACCCCACTTACATGTGTTTTCTGTGGTTACTAACCATATGAGACAGCAGTGTAAAGTATCTCCTGCATAGTGCCTAACATGAAATAATTCATAAATATTAGTTACCTTTCCTTATCTGAGTCTCCCTAACAGCCTACATACTTTTTCCCATGATGCTGTTATTTCTCGAGCTGCATAGCCATCACATTTTAAAATTGCTTTTCAAGTTAAATTACAAGCTGTATCTTTTTTTTTTTTTTTTTTTAGATTTTATTTATTAATTTTAGAAAGAGGGGAAGAGAGAGAGGCAGAGAGGGAGAGAGACATCAATGTATGTTTGCTTTTCACCTGCCTCCAGCCACAAACCCGGTTTGCAACCTGGCCATGTGCCGGGGCTAGGGAATCGAACCTGCGACTCTGGGGTTTACAGGCCAGCGCCTTATCTACTGTGCTACCAGCCAGGGCACAAGCTATATCTTAAAATCACTATATACCAAAACATTATTTATTGGGGGAAGTTTTGTCTTGAGCTAGAGGCAACCTTATTTACCACCCTTGGCTCTGAATGATTTTCAGAAATCACTTCCTATCTGAAAAAGTGAAATTTTGCAAGCATTGAGGTTGACAACATTAAAAAGAATAGCATAAAATCCTTTAAAATGTTTTTTTTAATGGCACATTGGTATAATAAAATTGAATTTTTGCCAAGATGATTGTAATGGTGGTGTGAAGTTAGGGTATCTTTTTTTTAATTTTATTTTTTTAATGGCCATCTTACTTTGTGATTACACCCAGTATATTTTTCCTTTTTGAAACTATGCATTGAGTTAGGAAAGCAGCAGCCATTTGGGAGGAGTAAAACCATATATTTTCAATCATTAAATCAGGTTCGTTTTTAACCCCTTACCTTTGTTAGAACCTTAATTTACTTTGCAAAAACTAGCAGACTAAAAACTGCGGACATGTCAGCTTTGATCTGACAATACCGTTACCACAATTTTTAAATAACATTTTTCACAGTCTTCCTCTTAGCAAAATGTGGTATATATTGTTACCAATATGTACCTCCTTGGGAGCAGGGAAATTATCTTAACCCCATTATTTTCATTTCAGTGATATTATCTAGATTAGTCAGAACTATTCCCTTATGTTGTTGAGCCAGAAAAACATTTGTTGGGTGACATAAATCATAACTCTATCTTGGCTGGCACCATTGCCTGCCCACCAAGTAGCAGAAGCAGTAAGAAACTGCCATTTGGATTACATTTATCTAACATTTGACATTTGAAACAGACTGAAACAAATAAAGGAAGAATAGAATTTGTGGCTAAATTATTTTTGAGAGATTAGAAGCAAAACCAGGGCAGATGGCTTTTAATTTTATTTTATTTCTGCTAGTATGGTGTTAGATATGGTAAGTGATACAAAGATGTTTAGGATCAGAATCTTGACTTCGAGGAAGACGGCAATGAGTTAAAGTGAAGAATAGTAGTTACCTGGTGTTTGAAATTCATTTGAAAATTTCATTTTCACAACCTAATGTGCTTTTAATCTTCAATAGTGTTTTCTTCATTTTTCCTCATGATACGTATTTCCATTACATACATTTTACAGGTAATTTGCAATGGCAGCATTGTAATATTCCTACCTTACTGCCTTAGAGTTTTAATTTTGTTGAAGGCATTCTTTTATTAAATCATGCCTGTTGTAGATACATGGTTGCCATTAATATACACTACTGCAGCTCCTCTTAAAATATGTGAAGTATTTTCCTTTGGTAAGTTTGGTCCGTGTATGGAAGGAATACTGATATAACTTTTTCCTTTTTTATCAGGACAACCTTGGGTCTCAGTTTAGCCACATGAGTCTTGCCCGCCAGCCATCTGCAGATGGTTCTGACCCTCATGCTACCATGTTCCAGTCCACAGTGGTTCTTCAGTCCCCACAGCAGTCTGGTTTTATCATGACGGCGGCTCCTCCACCACCACTACCGCCACCGCCACCTCCGCCTCCTCCGCCTCCTCCTCCTCCTCCTCCGCCCCTAGCACCTGGGCAGCCAGTCGCTACTGCCGGCTATTCTGCGTCTGGTCATCCTGTCAGCCAGCCCGTGATCCAGCAGCAAGGGTATATTCAGCAGCCCTCACCACAGGTACATCACTTTTTTCATTTTTTTTTCCCCATAGAAGCTTCTCATTTAACATCAGTTTTAACAGAGTGTTTATTTTTAATTTCCCAGGGAAACAATTTGTAACAATGTGCAAGCAAAGCTTGTCTTCATTTTTCTCTGGGTATTTTTCAGGTGCATGCTAGACAACCACATGACAGTTGGGTAGATTATGCGATCTTGGGAGTTTCCTTCTGACTCTGAGAGGTTTTTGTTTTGTTTTGTTTATAATTAGCATTAGAGAAATGCAATAAAGTAGATGTACTATAAAATAAAATGCATTTCAAGCAGAAATAGATCTGTTTGGGAAGAATTAACATCTCAACACTTAACTTTTCCAGTGCAGAATATGTTATCTCTCTCCATTTACTTGGATCTTCCTTAATTGTTCTCATCAGTATTTTGTAGTTTTTATTATACAAGTATTACATATATTTTATTAAATACAACCCCTAAGTAGTTAATGTTTTAAGACATTCTAAAGGAGTTGTTTTCTATTAAAGTTGACATTCAATATTATATTAGTTTCAGGTATACAGTATAGTGATTAGATATTTATTCATATAACTTACAAAGCGATCTCCCCTGATAAGTCTAGTGTCTACCTGTCACCACACATTGTTATTACAATGTTATTGACAATATTCCCTATATCCCTATTACTATTTTGTAACTGCCAATTTGTCCCTCTTAATAATCTCTTTACCCTTTTCACCCAGTCCCCCAAACTCCCTCCTGTTTTGACTGTTTTAATTTTTATATTCCCCATGTAATTGAAATCATGTATTACTTGTCTTTCTCTTTCTGGACTTATTTCGCTTAGCATAACACACTCTAGGTCTATCCATCTTGTTGCAAATGGTAAGATTTCATTCTTTTTTTATGGCTGAGTAATATCCCATAGCATATATGCACCATGTCTTCTTTATCCTGTGGTTTGTTGAAATTGCTTTTCAAGTTAAATTTCAAGCTATATCTTAAAATCACTTCACTTTTTAGAAACATTACTTATTGGGGGAAGTTAGGTTGCTTAGCTATTGTAAATTATGCTGCAGTGAACATAGGGATACATGTATCTTTTCAAATTAGTGTTTAGGATTTCTTTGGATAAATAACCAGAAGTGAAATTGCTGGGTCATATGGTAGTTCTATTTTTAATTTTTTGAGGAACCTCCATAATGTTTTCCACAGTAGCTGCACCAATTTGCCACCCCACCAACTATGCACAAGGGTTCTCTTTTTCTCCACATTCCCACCAACACTTGTTTATTGATTTATTAATGATAGCCATTCTCACCAATGTGAGGTGATATCTCATTGTAGTTTTAATTTGTATTTCTCTCATGGTTAGTGACATTGAACACCTTTTCTTATGTCTGTTGGCCTTCTTTGGAGAAATGCCTATTTAGGAACCCTGCCCATTTGAAGTTGTACTGGGTTTTTTGTTTGTTTTTGTTTTATTTTGTTTTGGATATTAACCTTTTATCGATGTATCATTAGCAAAATTCTTCTCCTATAGAACCTATGTATTAACTTGAATATAAGTTTTGAAAGTGCATGCTATTCCCTTGTTTCCAAGCTTAGGGGAAAGAATTCAGTCTTTATTACTAACTATAATATTATCTGTGAGGGGTGTTTTGGGATGTTTTATACATGCCCTTTATCAACTTGAGAAAATTTTCTTCTCTGCTAAAAATATTTACCATGAATTAATATTAAATCTTGTCAAATGTTTTTCTGCATCTGTTGAGGTGATTATTTGATTCCTACCCCACCCCTTTATGCTATTAACACAGTAAATTATGTTGATTCGTAATGCCTTTCATTTCTGGGACATATCCTACTTAGTCATGGTGTTTTCACATTATCACTGGATTCAGTTTGGCAATATTTTCTTAAGGATTTTCGCATGTTTGTTCAAACACTGGCCTCAAAAGTGAGTTGGATATTGTTCCCTTCTTCTAAAGGAATATATGTAGAAAAGATGTTATTCTTAATGTTTGCTAGATTTTATTAATCAGTCAGTTTGGACCTAGAGTTTTTTGCAGAGAAGATTTAAAAATTACAGATTCAGTATTCTTCATAGATACAAAGCAATTCCAATTTCCTGTTTCTTTCTGGATCAGATTTGGTAGTTCGTATCAATTTCATTTATGTTGTTGAATTTATTGTCATAAAGTTGCTTGTAACATCCCCTTATCATATCTTTAGGATTAACAGTGCTATCACCTCTATAATCCCAGATATTGTTAATTTCAGTCTTTTTCCATTACTAATTTAGCTATAAAGATTTATTAATTCTATTGATTTTCTTAAAAATAAATAATGGTTTCATTAATTTTATTATTCGTGTTCAACTTGAACACTTCCTGTCATTATTTTCTTCTACTTATTTTGGATTTAGTATACTCTTGTTTTCTAGTGTCTTAAGTTGGAAGCATAGATTATTGATTTAATTTCATGTGGTCAGAGAACCTATTCTAAAATTTCTGTGTTTTGGAATCTGCTGAGTCTTGTTTTATGTTCCAGCACGTAGTCTCTTGGTTGTAGATTCTTGCTTTTCATCACTTTGAATACTTCTTGCCTGCAAAGTTTCTTTTGAGAAATCAGTTGATAGTCTTATTGGAACTCCTTTGTAGGTAACTGCTTTTTTGTTGCTGCTTTTAAGATGCTCTCTTTATCTTTAACTTTTGGCATTTTGATTATGATGTGTCTTGATGTGGCCTTCCTTGGGTCTAGCTTGTTTGGAACTCTCTGTGTTTCCTGAACTTGTATGTCTGTTTCCTTTGCCAAATTGGGGAAATTTTCTTTCATTATTCTTCATGTAAGTTTTCAATTCTGTTTTCTTCCTCTTTTCCTTGAGGCACCCCTATGATTTGGATGTTGGGACATTTGAAGATATCCCAGAGGCTCCTTATACCATCCTCGGTTTTGGGGGGGTGTTTTTGTTTGTTGGTTTGTTTGTTTGAATTTTTGTTTCTTCTTTCTGTTCTGGTTGAATGCTTATTTGTTGCTTACGTTCCAAATCGTTGGTTTGAATTCCACCTTCCTTTCCTTCACTGTTGGTTCCTGGTGGGTTTTTCTTTATTTCATTTAGTATAACCTTCATTTCTTCCTTTATATTGTTGCCTTTAGGAGTTCTCTGAGCATCCTGATTACCAGTTTTCAAACTCTGCATCTGATAGGTTGGCTCTCCATTTCATTTAGTTCTTTTTCTGGGGTTTTGTTCTGTTCTTTCATTTGGGCCGTATTTCTTTGTCTCATCAGTTTGTGTTTATTTCTGTGTATTAGGTAGAGCTTTTGTTACTCCTTATCTTAATGTATCTGTTAAGTTGTATGGACACAGAGCCTTAGGTATTTGTCAGGGTGGGGCAACCCACTTCACTGCTTTGTGGCTCTGTATGGGGGAAGGGCTTGAAGAGGGGACAGTGCTGCTGCTGCCTGGCTTCCTGAGGGTTTCCACAGCACTCACACCCTTTCCAGTCACTTCACCTACTTCCTCTATGGGACTGGCGCCCTTCCAGCTTGTTGCCCTGGTGGTGAATCCCATTGTGAATGGATTTGCGTACATTCTAAGTCCATGCATCCCTTTAAATGGACTCTCCTGAGAGACAGGTAATTTCTTCCACTGGGTTTTACAGCCAGAAGTTATGGAGCTTTATCTTCCCAGTATGGAACTTTGGGCTCTGCAGTCTGGCCTGGGCCTAAGATTTCTTGCTCCCAAGGTATCCCTCCTGATTTTTATCCATCACACATAAATGTGGGACTGCTCATTCTGCTGCCACTGCTTCCTCTCCAAGCCACACTGCATCTCCTCACCTCTCTGCTTCTACTCTGAGTTTCCACCCCTCCTACCCATCTGGATTAATGTGGCTTCTTTAAGCCTTGTTTGTCAGACTTACATATAGTTCAATTTTCAGACAGTTCTGAGTGTTACTGTTTTGAGGATTAGTTTTAATTCTTGTGGTTGTATGGGGAGATGAAGTGTGTCTACCTATGTCTCCATCTTGACCAGAAGCCAGGATCCTACATTTTCTTAGTTGAGATTTTATCAAATACTGCCTCGAGCTGTCCATCAAAACTTCTCAGAAGTCTTGTCATTGAAAGTAGAATATTTCTGTTTTATGCATTATAGATGCCAGCAAAAGGAGGGCAGAGTGCACTAGAGACTCTGAGGAGAGTCTGGGGCTGGTGACTCTGGGGAGAAAATGGAAGAAACAGCCTCAGGGATCCCTCTGCTGAGTCATTTCCCATACTACAGGAGCTGTTACTCTTGAGACTCCACTTTTACATTGTTCTATACAGTATTCCTATCTTTATGCCAGTACTACACTTTTATTACTGTACTTGAATAGTAAGTTATAAAATCAGGAAATAGGAATTCTCCAGCTTTGTTCTTCTTTACCAAAATTGTTTTGACTGTACAGGCACTTTGTGATTCTTAGGAATTAGTGAGTTGGCTTTTCATTTCTGCAACAGAGGCCATGGAAATTTTGATAGAAGTAGCATTGAATCTGTAGATTGTGTTGCTTGTTAATGCTATCTTAACGATATTGTCTTCATTATTAATGAACAAGGGAGGCCTTTAATTTCTTTTATATTCTGGTTCTGCATTTAATATCCTTTGTATATCAGTTAAGTCAATGTGGTTGATAGTATCTTTTAGATCTTCTAGATTCTTATGTAATTTTTGTCCAGTTATAGCAATAAATGATAGTGGGTTTTTCTATTACTCCCTTAAATTTGTCAATTTTTATAGTATTTGAATCTATATTAAGCAACTCATATTTATATTTATTAAGCAATTAATATTTTTATATATTGACTCACATCATTATATAGTGGTTTTTTGTTTCTAGTATTATTCTCCATCTTTAAACCTATTTTATCTGACTTTAATATAGTGACTTCAGCATTCATTTGGCATTTAAATGGGATGTCTTTTTTATACCTTATTTGCAACTTTCTACTTAAAGTGTCTTTTACATATAGTATATAGCTTGGTTTTTCTTCGTTTGGTTGCACTTTTTTGTTTTTGTTTGTTTTATTTTTTGCTATTTTACCCAGCCTGATTGAAGTATCTAGTTGTTTCATCTTTTATGTAGGTATTGACATGGTTAGTTGCAGTTATGCTACATTGCTGTTTGCTTTCCATTTGTCGTAACTCTATTTTATTTCTACCTACTTCTCCTGCCTTTTGTATAATTTGAACACTTTTAGTGTTTCGTTTTACTGCTTTTATTGTTTTTTATCTGCAGCCCTTTGAATCTTGTGTTTGTATAGTTCCTTTAGGTTCTGTATATGTATCTTTAGCTTATCACAATCTACCTCATGTTTCTGTGAAACTTTAAGTATCATATCCTAGCCATGTTAGCAATATAATTCTTTTTTCCCTTTCTCCACTTTTGTCAATATATTACGTATATTGTCAATATAATGTGTAGGCATTATAAACAAAAAATAGTGTTATATTTTTCTTGGCCTGAAACAATGATGTCCCTGTTTATTTAAGAGAAAAAGTATTGCTCATATACATTTACGCATACAAAAATATAATAATGGATAAGATCTGAAACCAGGATATACCTATCGATTTCTGAAATGTCCACGGAAAAGGGTCACATCTGTACTGTGCCTAATATTTCAAAGATAGGAAGATTATTACAGTAAATATAAGGGATCCTTGGCTTTTAACTGATCAAAACGTTCTTTGCTTGGCTGGTTTCCAGATGAAATGGGCACTCTTAAGATCTCCATATGTCTCTGACTTTTACTCGTAACCCAGTCAGAAGAGCAGAGCCTGAGAGAGCCCTTAAACCGAATCAAGTTCACTACCACATAGTTCCCTATCACTGGATTATTTATTCACCCTAAATTTGATTAGATTACTTTAAGAGAAATTCAAAGCTGATGTAAGTGGCCCTGGAAGGCAAAAGAAATCAACCTAGTCTTATTGGCTTCGTTCCCAGCCTTAGGTATCATTAACAAATAAAATTTGTATGTTGGCCTTTTAATTTTCATTAGACATGTGAGAAAAATTAAGGAATGGAACCAGTACAACTGTCCATTAATGTGGGAAGAGATAAAGTGAATTATTTATAGAATAATAGCTGTTCAGCATTTAAATTGAATGAGTTAGCGGTACAAGCTTAAGCAAGGAAAGTCTCCAAAACAATGTTAGTTGCAAAATAAGTTTCATTACGCCCTGGCTGGTAGCACAGTGGATAAGGTGCCGGCCTGCGAACCCAAAGGTCGCAGGTTCGATTCCCCAGCCAGGACACCTAACAAGGTTGCAAACCAGGTCTCCAGTCAGGTCTGTGGCTGGAGGCAGGTGAAAAAGCAACCATACATTGATGTCTCTCTCCCTCTTTGCCTCTCTCCTTTCCCCTCCTTCTAAAAATAATGAAATAAATTTTTTAAAAAAATAAATAAATAAAATAAGTTGCATTAAGTTATAGTAGAATACCATAAGTGTAAATTTTTAAAATTCTCAACAATTTATATATGGATAACAGATATGTATAATAGAAATTTTAAAACATTGTTAGGAATAACATACCAAGTCTGCCTGGAAAAAGTACAACCATTGTTAATGTAATGAAAACAGTTTGCCCAACATCAGTGTAACCTAGCAGCCCTAGAGAGTGGACTGGAATGCACATGTGTGAATAATGATGACTTCACTGTGCTAGCAGGTGGGAGTGGTAGATGCCATTGAGTGGACATGTGTAATGTTTGGCTGTCACACTCAAAATGAGCCAGTTGAGCAATGAATCTGCATCCAGTTTTGCATTAAGCTCGAACATTCCTCTGTGAAAACTATTGAGGTAATTCAGAAGGCCACAGTTATGGGCAACTGCTGATTGGCCATTTTGTCACTACAATGTGCCCAGTCATTCATTGTGTCTGGTGCAGTTTTTTAGTGAAAGAAACATCCAATCACCCAGGTGACTCAGCACCTCCTACCACCCACATTTGGTGCCCTGTGACTTCTGGGTTTTCCCAAAACTAAAGTCATCTTTGAAAGGGAAGAGATTTCATATCATCAATTAAGATTTAGGAAAATACAGTGGGACAGCTGATGGCGATTGGGAGAACCGTGTGAGGTCCCAACGTGCCTCCTTTGAAGGAGACATAAACATCATTGTCCTTTGTACAGTGTTTCTTGTATCTTTTTCAGTAAATGCCTCTATTTTTCATATTACATGGCTAGATACCTCCTGAATAGACATCATATTTTAACTACAGGATAATGGGGCGGGGGGGCGGGGGTGGTGTAAACCCTTCAGCTATTTCACTAGTATTTGGTTTTGTAAAAAAGAAAAACTGGAAACAAATACAGCCAGGTAATTTAAAATCTACGCACTCTCAAGTCATCGCTGTTAATACAGAACTGAGGCACCTCCTGCTAAAAATACCCTGCTGAAGCCCTTTAAAAGCACTGCTGGGCCCTGGCTGGTAGCACAGTGGCTAAGGCACCGGCCTGCGAACCCAAAGGTCGCAGGTTCGATTCCCCAGCCAGGGCACATAACCAGGTTGCAAACTAGGTCTCCAGTCAGGTCTGTGGTTGGAGGCAGGTGAAACGCAACCATACATTGATGTCTCTCTCCCTCTGCCTCTCCTCCTTCCCCTCTTTCTAAAAATAATGAAATAAAATCTTAAAAAAAAAAAAAAAAAAAGCATTGCTGGGTCCATTGCCCGACATTTCTCGGAGCCTCAGCCAGTTGCGCAGACCGGGAGCCAGCATGACCGAACGCCAGGTTCCCTTCTCGCTCCTGCGGAGCCCTAGCTGGGACCCTTTCCATGACTGTTACCCAGCCTACAGTCGCCTCTTCGATCAGGCTTTCGGAATGCTGCGGCTGGCTGCTGGAGGAATGGTCTCAGCTGTTTAGCCACACCGGCTGGCTGGGCTACATGCGCCCGCTGACCGCTGGCGACGAGGGCCAGCAGGCGGGGGTGGCCGTGCCCGCCTACAGTCGCGCGCTCAGCCTGCAACTCAGCAGCGGCATCTCGGAGACCCAGCACACGGCCGACCGCTGGCGAGTGTCCCTGGACGTCAACCACTTTGCCCCCGAAGAGCTGACGGTCAAGACCAAGGACAGCTTGGTGGAGATCACCGGCAAACACGAAGAGAGACAGGATGAACATGGCTACATTTCTCGGTGCTTCACTCGAAAATACACGCTTCCCCCTGGTGTGGACCCCACCCTGGTGTCCTCCTCCCTGTCCCCTGAGGGCGCACTCACTGTGGAAGCCCCAATGCCCAGGCCAGCCAACCAGTCAGCAGAGATCACTATCCCTGTCACCTTTGAGGCTTGTGCCCAGATTGGGGGCCCAGAAGCTGGGAAGTCTGAGCAGCCTGGAACCAAGTAAAGGCCTTAGACCACCTTCGAAACTACCATTATCAATCACTAACCATCCCTACCTGTCAGCCTGTATGCTCTTTTGATATGTTTATGTTCTGTTTTTCTCCAATAAAGTTCAAAGCAACTACCAAAAAAAAAAAAAAAAATTCTACGCACGCTCATTGATGGGCTTATTGTTAGATATCTTTTGTTATGTATGCTGTATGTTGGAAATTTTTAAAAATTTTTGCAGTTAAAGCTAGGAAAATTAGTTTCCATATGATTGGTGTTGGAAAGAATTACTCATTACACTCTGATATGCCATACAGAAAAAATTTTATTGCAAGAAAAATTGATTTTTTTTTCCCCTTCACTTCTTATCCTAGATGCCAGCCTGTTATTGTGCTCCAGGCCACTATCCCTCCAATCAACCTCAGTATCGCCCAGTCCATTTCAATTCACATCTAAACCAACCTCTGCTACAGCCTGCACAGCAGACAGGTGAGTGTATGTCCGTCATTAATTCTTAGCTCCTGTGTATTGCTTTTTTTTAATCCTACTTTATTGCACTCTTACTGTTAAGATACTGCCACGCTCAGTCTATCAGTGGCTCAGATTTGTGATACATATGAATGTTAAAACTAGTTGAAAGAGTGGGCAAATCTTAGCACCTGCTAACAAAGACCACACTGTCAGGTTTATATGCTGCAGGGTTGGGAGCCATGATGAAAACTTTGAACCAGGATTAGCAGTGTGGTTAACAGCTTCCTGGTGCTCACTGCCATTGTAGTTGAAGCCTTCTTTGCAGCCTGGTAATCCACCCATAGTAACAGCAAAAGAAAGGCATGACAAGTAAATGTCTCATGAGCTTAAATTTGATTGAGAATTCTAGCAAAAATTTGTTTTCCTGGTATCAGTAGGAAAGCCTCAAAAAGGAATGATGTTCTTACACATCTGTTTTTGTGTTTTCTTTTCCAGTTTTCTGGTTGTATAGTGAAAGGTATTTTTAAACCAAATACATTCTAATACTAGCTATATCAAATACAGTAAAACTCAAAAGATTATTTCCCTTTGTCCCTTTCAAGTTTTCTTTCAGCATTTGATGAAAACAATTGATCTCAATGTATAAAACTATCTTATTTTACTGAACCCGTTTCTCTCTGCCCTAAATGCTTAATAAGGGGTTTTTTTTTTTTTTTTTTAGCCTTTTATAACTTTAGGTGTTGAAGTAGAATTTTTTTTATTTCTTTCTCGGCCTTTTTAGCTGCTTGTCACCTTTAGAGGCTCTCAGACTATGTCAGTGTAACTCACTGAGGCCACATAATCCTCTACCTCCACTTAAGTAGTTTCTTGCTCTTGACATTGTGCAGAACTCTTAAGGAATACTGCAGTTTCAGGATGAAGACTTCTGCACTGAGTAGTCTGATGAGAAGTACTCTTGCTTCTTATCACATGTGCAGTCTTCAGCGGTCATTGTGACTTACCACCATCCTTTACAAGATAAGATTCTTATCATCCCTGCAGGGGAACTTCCAGGTCCTCAATCTATTGTTCCTAGGAGTTTTCTTATACCCAGTATTTAGGTTCTTCCTTTTTGTGTGTTAATGACCCTGTATTGTATGTGTGCGGATGTTCTAAAGGATTTTAAGTGCAAGTTGTTGGTCCTTTTAGCCATCTCAGAATCTGTCCTCTTTATACATACATAGAAAGGTTCTAATTGTGACACTGCTCTTTCGCTTTAATAAGTACATTCTAGTTTTATTCTTACAGAACTTACTTTTCAGGTTTTCCTAGACACTCATGCTTAACCTCAGTGACTGACTTTTCATATTGTTTTTTGTCTTGTTTTCTCAAAATTATGATACAAATTACAGCTAATGCCATGATGATTAAAACGATCTATCTTCATATTCTCCATTCAAGTATCTTGTGTGTCACTAGTCTACATAGTTTGTTAATACACCCTAGTAATGAAGTAATCAAAGATCCTTTGTTCTGTATTTGTGTGAGCTTATTAGTTTTGTTCTTTTTCATGACTAAATGTTTGTCATATTGCCTACAGAATTGAAATGTTTAGTTATAGGTTGGACCAGTGTGCTTGTACAGATACATCCCTGCCAAAAAAAAAAGCACTCCTATTTAAAAGTCAAAAATATGTGTGTGACAGAGAGCATGTGTTTATCATTAGTCATATTTTAATTCAGGTTTTTTTTCCCTAATGGTAGTTATGGTGAGAAGGAAGAAAATAATCAGTTAGATTGGATCTAGATAAATACAGGCACAGAGAGAAAATAATGTCTAAATAAATAGTTTTTGACATTGTGTTTGACTCATAGTCAGTCATAATATAGCACTTTATGTTTCTTCCTGTTATTTTATGTAGCAGCCTCTTCTAGCTTAAGTTAGTTGAATCTCATTTAGTTTGAAGAAAAAAAGAGAAATAAATCCTCAAAGCATCTTTACCTGAAAGAGAAAGAAATTTTCTTATGTTAATAAGTACAATAGATATTTCCCTTGAAAGAAAAGTTAAGTAGTGCCCATGCCAAGTATTGTATTGGTAATTATGTTGACTCTTACAGAATTTATAGGATTTGAATATTTTAAAAATTTACGACCTCAAGATTGTTGCAGTTAGCTAATGGTTATTTTTTATGTCAAAGCTTACAGAAAAATGCACACTTATATATGTAGGTATCTTAATAGAAAAGCAAAATGCACTGGGGAAATGAACAGGCAGTGGTTTGTTTATTTGTTTGTTTTTAGAGAAAGAAAAATTATTTTATTGTTCCACTTATTTATGTATTCATTGGTTGAGTCTTGTATGTTCCCTGATTGAGTTTCAAACCTGTAACTTAGGCACTTCAGGATGATATAACCAACTGAGCTTCCTGGCCAGGGTGGCAGTTTTTTGTTTCTGATTCTTGTTACAGATTTATAGCAATTTCTGTCTCAGTAACTTACATTATTATTTTAAAAAATCAGACTTTCTGGATTTCTTTTTTCTCATTTTTTCGTATATTTTCCTACATTCTATCATTCCAATCAGATGAAAATTAGAAATCGTCACCTTACATCTTTTTTCTTCAAATAACTTAGTTACATGTATTGTTTTCTCCTTTTTTGCATAAAAGGGTGCAATTAATTATTCAACCAAATAACGAAAGCAATGAAAGCATTGATAAATTTGGAACAATTTTTCTTCACTGAGGCACAAATAAATAATTTTTAAATGTTTGTACGTTTAAAAGTTTTTGCTATAAATTAATAAACCCAATTGAATCAAGTAATCTTAGACTAGGTAGGGTGTGGGCAGTAAAATGTAGGTTTTTCTCTTATTTTCCCTTTTGGGGAAAGAGAAAGGATGAAAGGCTTTGGCCTTTTATCCAAACTTGTGCCAGAGGACCACAATTGTTTGTTGGTCTTCTTGACAACCTCCAGTCCGTTATGGGAACTGAATTGAAATCAGTACTAACATTACTGCTGGGAAAAATATATACAGATCTTTTGTGGTGAATGTGAAACTACCATGGTCATTTAAAACAAGGGAGAATCAACCTCTAGCAACAAAAGAAGAAATTCTGACTACATAAGGCTTTTCAGACAATGTAGTATATAATGTAAAAGATAACAAAACAGGCATCAAAATCCTGACAGCCCCTACTTGTTTTAAACTCGTTTTAGGTGTATCACTTAAAGCCTCTGGATTTCAGTTTACTTATTTTCTAAGTAGGGAGTTCTATATTATCTGTTGAAGCCTTTCTGTACCCTAAAATTCAATGAATCTGTGTGTCTACCTTATGTGTCATTTTTAGTTCAGAAAGGTGGGGATTTTGGAGAATTGGTTTGTAATAGTAACTTACAGTCAAGAACAGGAGTCATATAAACAACAATTTCAAAATATCTGGTTACTTGCCAGTTGGAGCAATAAGGATTTGGTATCTTAACTCTTTATCATAACATTTATAGCTCGGAGACCATAAAGTATACTACATGTAAGGAACTTGGTATACTTATAAAGAAACCTTTTCCAGCAAGTAGTGATTATAGCAGAGATTTTAGGTTTATGAGGCCCTTGCTGTTTTCTATGTAGCTGCTTTCATTCTTATGACTCTTTTGAAAAGTTTGCAGCTTCACTATATATGTTTAATATTTTGCAATAATTTGGCCTTGTTCCTGAGCTGTTGGATTCGGGGCCGTAGCACTGTCTGAGAGGTTTACATTTCTCACAGTGAACCGGTCTCTTTTTCAGCTGCTTCCTGGCTTCTTTTTTCTCATGTTTCCACTGCTCTTTTTTGTCTTTCTCTCTTTTTCTTTTCTTTTTTTTTTTAATGCTATATTAAGGTATTAACATTTGCTTATATTTTCCATTAATTGCAATACCTTTGAATCATGCATCATACTCAGCTATAGCAATTTGAATTTAAATGACAACTTTGGTTTAATATAATTCATCCTTTAAAAATTTGTGAAAGCTATTGCTTTCGTTTCTTTTCCAAAGCAGAATTGGATGGCACATAGTTTGGTTTGGAGCTTTTATTAAAAGTTTAATGTCTAATTATGCCCAACTCATTAGCAAAAGTCAAATATGTCTCTGTACTACTACAAAACTTTTTAGGATTATTATGCTTAAAGCATTCCATCATATAAGACATCTAAAAGCATTTGAAGCTATTTGGGCTTCAACCAGGAATATTATTTCATTTTTTCCCCCAACTCTGATATTAAATGTGTGTGGGAAACAAAATGACTCCATAAAACTACACATCATGTTAGTTTTACAACCATTTGATAAATTCAAAGAATATCAATACATTATATCTTTAATCTCAGCTTTTCAAATAACTCAAGACCATGTGGTTGTAAACTGATTAAGTTTTATTACCAGCAAGTTAGGGTAGGGTCTTGATGAACTACACTATAGGAAGAACTTTTTGAACAAACAGCATGTAAAATGCACAGAATATTGGCAGCATTGCAAGGTGCAAATTGAAAATAATTAGGATGTAAAAGGCCCTGCCTACTAGGCAGGGCCAAGGTGATAATGATAAATGATTTAGCTATGTCAAATAGGGACTCTGGAAGCAGTCATTTTCCTTATTGACAACTTTTAGTGGTGGTAATAGGAATTTTATATTTATATTACTAGGTTGGTAGCCCTGGCTATCATTTTTTCATTGATTTTGTGAACATTTCTAAGTATTGTATGACCAACACAGATTCAGACATTGTGTAATTACCTACAAATGCACCTATTTCCCTTTTCCCTTCTCCGTTAACCTGCCGCCACTGAAATCCGGAGCCAAATGTATCTGGTAAGTACCCATAGATTTTCTTGAGTTGTATAGATTCTTCCTTAGGACTATCATTTAAATAACTGTGAGCTATATATAATCTCTGTGGCTGTTTTTATTAGATTTGGGTGTGATTTTATATATATATATATATATATATATATATATATATATATATATATATATATGTATATGTATATGTATATATATTTCAGGCACAGAGGTAGGAGGCCAGAGGGTGATAGAGAAGAAAGAATAGTGAAGGTGTGCTGGCAACTGTTTTCTTCTTCTCATTTCACATAAGAGGCCAGTGAAAGTTGCCTGCTCACTAACATAGTACCACAGACATAAGACAAACCAGCATTACATGCATGAAGTTTTGACGGTATGGAAGTAGTTCCTCTAAATTATCTTACAAATACCTGTTTACCAATAAATTTAAAGTTGGTAAAATATCTCCTCAAAAACACTATCCTCACAGTGCTTCAGCTATACAAGTTTAGTCTTGAAAAAATTTAATGCATTTTAATATACCTTAGTTTTATGGCTGTTCTAAGCAGTTCTTTATTCTTTTTATCTTTCTAATTATACTTAAGAATGCTTTCCTTTAACAGCTAGTTCAAGTCACCTACATAAAATAAAACTAGCCTGGGCAATACTGTTCTGCTGAACACTCTTATTTCCTTCTTGCTTTCTTTTCTGTTGAAATGAAAGAGAGTTAAAAATAGAATATTCTTTGGAACAGTCCTGGAAAGTGCCTGAATCATCAATTCATATTGTCCTAGTTCTCTCAGCTTACAGAATCGATTATGCTTTCCTCTGAAAGTGCTGGCAGAAATGGGATAATATTTCCACAGTCCAGTCCTTTAACAAAGGATAATGGCAATGTTAAATAACATCTATATTGAGATCTGGATGTTTATTCTGTTTGATATCACTTAAATTGGCATTACTTGCTTTACAAAAACAGATGTTTATCTGCAATATTGACACAAGTTTCTATTTTTTTAAAAAATCTTGTTTTCCTCTAACTTATAGGTTAAATTCAGATATATCAAAGGAAGGATATTTTTGAAAATTCTGATATACTGAAACATACTTTTTATTGAAGAAAGAATAATTTAGGTAGTAGCCAAGTTAGTTATATATTGAATGTCAGAATATTGGAAATACCTTTTTTGTAGTATTTTTTAATCGAAATGATACTTTTCATCCTCTAGGAATCAACTTGATTCTTCCTAATCTTCAGCCTTCTCCCTCTTTTCCAGATCACTGGATTTTTTTCTGATACTTGACAGTCAGCAAACTATTAAGACTATGTTCATCCCCTTCCTTTGTCTGAATAATTAGATAGTGAACCTGAACTACCCTGCCACTTCCCTAAGTATCACCCTATAACAATTGATGCTCAACCACCTGAATGTTTAAACACAGGTTCAGAGGAATTTGTGAGGAACTTGAACACTTTTTTTTAACACTTCCTTTAACATGAAATTTTTTATAGTTTTATTAAGGAAGTGTACATAAAGTGAGGCATGTCATTAATTAGATGATCTTTTATGTTGCTAATTATTTTACTAATGATTTTGTCTTACAAAGACAATAGTAAGGTTCTCATATTTAATTGGATTAGTCAAATGGTGTTGTGCATATTTTGTTTGTTTTTAGTACTTTTCAAATGAGTATTTCTAGTTTTGCTAGTAATTATAGTAACTTTAACCAACATAGAGCCCATGGTCTTCTGTCGTTTGAAGAAGTCCAGTAAATCTTATTGCAATTTTTTTTATTGCAACTTTCAATATCCTGCTCTTTAGAAAGTATACTCCAAAATTACATACTTTTTAACCAAAGACTGGGTTGTTGTTTGTTGTAATTATTGGAATGAATAGTCAAAACATCTCATTTCACTGCTGGAAAAAACTATTCATTGTGTAGAAAAGGGGCTTTACTTCACAAAATTTCGAGACTTCACCTATGCATGATACAGGATATATAACCCGTTGTATATAAGTGTCAAGGTTAAAGCTAGTATTGCCCCACTAGGTAAGGTCTGGCCTCTTTTTACTTATTTATATACAGGGTGCGCAGGATCAATTGGCAAACTTTTAGTGAAATAAACAACATACCACAAAAATGTTCTATTTTGAAATAAATTTATTCTTAAATGTAAACACATAAACATAGTCATTATGTTTTTAATTGTTCAAAAAAGTCTCCATTTGTTGCAGTAATAGACTCAATTTGACTTCAGAATCTTGAGCATACTTTAACTTTTCTTTATCCATGGACAGTTTTAGTTTTAACAGCCTCTTTATTAGGATGAAGTTGTTTGTTAACGTCTCTCTCACAAATGCTGCATACATAATAGTCTTAAAGATTTGCATCTGGTGAACGAGGCAGCCAGATTTCCTTTGACCAGAGTTCAGGAACATTGACACTGAGAAATTCTTGCACCTATTTGGCATTATGTGCTGGTACACTATCTTGTTGGAAGATAAAATGACATCCATTTGCGACTTGCTTCATCTATGGTACAACTACTTCTCTCAAAACATAAAGGTAAACATCCTGGATCTTCATTGATGATCTCCTGGATTCTGTGTACAATATCTGGACTTCTGTGATCATTGCATACCTTATGTGTTTTTCTTGTTGGTGTGGTGACATCAGGATCAGCATTATACACCTTCTTCACATTGTCAGTTATATGTAAAGGAATGTTATTGAAGTCCACCATTTCCTTAGCAGTTCACCCTGCACATAGTCCAGAAATTATGATTGCTCTAACATTGTACTACTTCCACATGATGGTTGCTCCCAGAATTTAAACTTTACATCTGAAACAATGATGTTAAATCATAACCTTAGAAACATAGTTTTTCAAAATTAATAAGCCCGTGAAATAAGGAGATGCAACGTTATTGCCAATTCATTGCATGCACCCTGTATATAAACAAAAATTTTATTTCTCATGTTCTGGAAGCTGAGAGTTTCCAGATCAAGACACCAGCAGATTCAGTGTTTAGTGAGAACCCACTTCCTGGTTTTTAAACTGTCTTTTCACTGTGCCTTGACAAGGCTCAGAGAACTCTCTGTGGACACTAATCCTATTTTCAAGGATTCTTCCCTCATGACCTAATCAGCAGAGAATTTGAAGGAGACATTAACATTCAGCCCATTGCAGAGATGCTTGGAGTAGGGAGAGAAAAGTGTTTCACAGAACATATCCTAACCCCCAGAGAGATTTAATACAACTGTTTCCAAAGCTTCCTCATCTTTAACCATATCTAAACAGTCTGAACTAGATTCTGGTACAATAGATGAAAATGGAAAAATCTTCCCCTCCGTTAATGACCCGAGACTACAGGAAGTACCAGAATCTGTTGCACAATCACTTCAGAAATTAACAATCCAGTATCAGTATGCCAAGACCCAAATCTTCATTTTCTACATACAGATTTCAGTAGCACTTAGATAGAGCATATTCAGTAATTCAGTAGGTCGACTACAGTAATTATCTGAGATTATATCTATTTGTTTGCTTTTAAAACAGCTTTATTTTCTCCTTATAAAAGTAATACATACCATTACAACTAGAAAATACAAGAAAGTAGAATTTACTTTATCACCCGTAACACTGCCACCTCAAATGCAGTACATTAATTTTTTCCTGCAATTTTTTTATTTGTACCATTAAAATTTTTTTTTATAATAGTACAGTCTGACTTCTCAGCAAAGCAATTCAAATAGTGGAGAAAAAAAACCCAAATTTATGAAAATTCTACTAGAGAAATCTTCTGCTGACTTTGGCAACAGAGTATATATTTTGAGCAAAGGCAACCTTGGAGACAAAATAGCAAAGGTAAAACCCAAAGAGGAACCTTAGAAGTTGACATGACAGTAATTAGGCTGATAGGCACAGACCACAATGTGGAAACTGATAGGTCACCATTTGAGCCTCCTCTTCTCATTCCTAGCTGTTTTATACATGTGTGAAGTCTATTATAATTAGGCGAGGAAGTATAACCTTGAAATAACAGAGGTCACAAACCACCAGTCTTGGGAGTAGTGGGCAAAATAAGTGAAGGAGAGTTCTTCTCAAGAAGAGGACATTATTGGCTGAATTTTTTTTTTTTTTTTTCAGTATATACATACTGAAGATACCTAGTCTTTTTTTCATTCCTAAACTCATACAACTAGCTACCATCTGGACTAACTGTTCAGTAAACTTTCACTCTCATTCCTAATTTGGATAACAATGCTTATCCTCACAAATAACCTTCAATTTAAATGAAAAAAGTTTCCCTGTTGATTGATTACTTATAATTTATTTTCCTATGATTAAATTTATCTTGAGACTTAGGTATGTTAAACTACAATAAAAGTCTTCATTTAACTAGAACCCTCAGAAAATGGAAAAAGTCCAGGTATTCAGTGTTCTGCTTATTTAGACAGTATGACTAGAATATTCTTTCTACTTCAACATTTGTCCCTAAGAAAAGTAAAATTTAGAACCAGACTGCTGCATACAAATCCCAGCTACAGAATTTATCAGCTGGTGACCTTGGATAAGGTACAAACTGCTCTATGTTTTTGTTTTCTTCATCTGAAAAATGGGAATGATAATCGTACCTATTTTGTGAGGCGTGAACATTAGATGAGTTAGCATGTGCAAAGTGCTAAGAATAGTGCCTGAAACCTAATTAATGACATGTAAATGTTAGCTACTAATATTCCCTTGTCAGTCCATCAAAGAACTAAAAATTATGTTGTATTCTCAATAAAAATACATGGGAATTTTTGGATGCATTGGTGTTTCGGCTGAATTCCAAGAAAACGAATATAGTTTGTTCTAAAACATTTTGTTTCATTAGCTTCTTGATACATTCCTTCTTCCTTTTAAAGTGCAGTAGAGAGTTCAGAGCAGTTGAGTGGTTTCCTTATCCTTTGATTGTTACCTTGTGGTATAAATATGTTCTAAGAAAATTTACTTGAATACTTCCTTCCCATAGCCTTGTAAAATCTCTGTTAACCACCCATGGAAACATTACATGGAAAAAGGTTTTGAAAAACCATGTGTCTTTTTTATTTTAATTGTTGCTCAGTTGGTTATCCCAGTTCCACCCCCCCCCCGCCCCGCCCGTTGCTCTCCCCTGCCCTGCCCTGCCCACCCCACCCTCACCCCCTTCACCCTTTCCCACTCCTGCAGTCAGTTCTCCCACTGTTGTCCATGTCCATAGAGATCTTTTATACTTATTCCTTGACTAGATCCTTCCCCTTCTTTCCCCTATTATCTCCCTCCCCCTGCCCTTCTGGTCACTACCAATGTTCATAGCAGCATTGTTTACCATAGCCGAGTGCTGGAAACAGTTTAAGTGCCCATCAGTAAATGAGTAGATCAAAAAACTGGTACTTTTACACAGTGGAATACTCCACAGCAGAAAGAACTCACACCTTTCACAACAGTGTGGGTGGAAATGGAGAGTTATTATGCTTAGTGAAATAAGCCAGGCAACGAAAGACAGATACCATAGATCTCACATATAAGTGGAACCTAATGAACAAAACAAACAAATGAGCAAAATAGAATCAAAAATACGTAAAGAGTGAAGGAGCATGTAGTCTTATGGTCCCACTTCTGTAAATAATGTAAATGGGTATGTATGTTGCTATCTATGCATAGGAAGTAACACCAGCTTTCTTAGATGATTATTTTTACAAAAAGTTTTTTCCAAAGTAGTTTTTTCCCCTTTTTTGTATTTTTCATATTTTCTTTCATGAAAACTTATAATTAAAGCTTTTTGAAGGTTTTTTTTTTTACTTTTTTATTTTTTCCCATCACCATTTATCCCCCTTTACCCTCTTCCACCTCCACCCACCTCCCTACCCCTACAACATTTTTTAAGGTTTTTAATGTGTTTTTTTTTTTTGGAGGGGGGGTGTTCAAATAAAACCTTCATTTAGAACTTTGTATATTATAAGCTGAAACAGTTCTGTATTCTTCCTTATCAAGTAAGCACTTTGAGGTTAATTACATGAAATCTGTGGTTCAGCTGCAATGCATTATTCAAGGAGAGTCTTAATGAGTAAACCACGAATTCCAGACTAAGGTGATTTGTATTCATGGGATTATGTTTCATCTTAGTGAAAAGGCAATTAAATGTGTTTAACCTTACCTTAAAATTTAACATTGCCTTTGGTATCTGAGGCCATCTATTAAGTATAGGCAGTAAGAAACTGGCCTTTCTTCAAAGGAAACCCTCATACACTGTTGGTGGGAATGTAGGCTGGTGCAGCCACTGTGGGAAACAGTATGGGGTTTCCTTACAAAACTAAAAATGGAACTACCTTTTGATCCAGCAATTCCACTACTTGGACTATACCCAAAGAATCCTCAAACACCAATTCATAAGAACCTATGCACACCTATGTTCATAGCGGCACTATTTACAATAGCCAAGTGCTGGGAACAGCCTAAGTGCCCATCAGTGGATGATTGGATCAAAAAACTTTGGTACATTTACACAATGGAATTCTATATAGCAGAAAGAAAGAAGGAACTTGTACGCTTTGCAACAACATGGATGGAACTGGAGAGTATTATGCTTAGTGAAATAAGCCAGTCAGTGAAGGACAAATATCATATGATCTTACCCATTACGGGACAATAATGAACAAAACTAACAACAAGCAAAACAGAACCAAGTGTATGAATACAAGGAATAGGCCTTCAGTGGTTAGGGGGAAAGGGGTTGCGGGGAGGGGGGAGGCAGAGGCAAGAAAGGGGAGCAGCTTAGACAAAAACCTAGTATAAAGGAACCATGGACATGGACAACAGGTGGGATTGACTTTGGGGGGAATGGGTGGGTGGGGAGGGGGACAGAGGGGAGCAAAAAGGGGATGGATGTAATACAACAACAATAAAATTTAAACAAGAAAAGAAAAGAAAAGAAAAGAAACTGGCCATTCTTAGTCAGCCTGTCAGCACATAGTAAGTTCCTGGTTTTGTGTAGAAATAAGACAACAGACACACACAACATGTTTCTGTTTATTTGTTAATTGAATTTTGGCGGGGTGACACTGGTTAATGGGGTCATAGAGGTTTTAAGTACACATTTCTGTGATACACGATCTATTGTGTGCCCACCACCCAATAGTCAGCTCACCTTCTGTCACCATATATTTGGCCCCCTTTCCCCTCTCTACTGCTCACCCCATTCCCCCTGGTAACTACCACACTGTCATCTATGTCTATGAGTTTCTGTTTTATATCCCACATATGAGTGATATAATATGGTTCTTAGCTTTTTCTGACCATTTTGCTTAGCATAATATTCTAATGGACCATTTATGTTGTCACATGGCAATATTTCATTTTATGAAGTATCATTTCCTATTGTACAAGGAGAGGGGGAAAATGAATTATTTTCTGGACAGTAAGCCCCTTGTAATAGTACAGGCTTCCCTCACCAAGAGAGTGTTCTAAAAACCCATCTGTATCAACTGCCAACTGGTGGTGTTGTGAGAGGCTGCATCCAACTTTAGTGAATTTTTTTTTAAGACTTTCAACACATTTGCCCATTTCATGATGGGTGATTTATGTGTGCACCTGCCCACACTGCTCTGAGTATTTAGAAGTTTTTGACCAAATATGACATGACCCCTGTGCCCCACCCTCCGTATTCACCCAGTCCCACCCCAATGTTTTTTTGTTTCCTCGGATGAAGAAGAGTCCTCGAAGGGAAATTTTTTGTTAATGTGAAAGAGGTGAAACAAAAATGGCAGATGCATTATAAGGCATCAAAATCATTGAGTTCAAAAACTATCTTGAGCAGTGGAAAAAGTATCTTGATAGGTGTATTGTACGAAATGGAGAGTACTTTGAAGTTGACTAAAGTTCAAACATGGAAGAATAAATATACTGTTTTTTAATGAATAAATTCTGGTTTCTTTTGGGGGGCCCCCTCATACATGTACCACATCTTCTTTATCCAGTCCTCTGGCTACCATGAATAATGCTGCAGTGAACATGCGGGTGCATATATCTTTGCAAGTATTTTTCAAGGTTTTTCAGGAGGATACCCAGAAGAGGAATTGCTGGGTCATATGCTAACTCTATTCTTAATTTTTTGAAGAGCTACCCACATTGTTTTCCATAGGGGCTGTACCATTGTACATTCCCAGCAGTAGCGATAGAGGGTTCCTTTTTCTTACAGCCCCTCCAATACTTATTATTATCTATCTCATTGATGATAGCCATTCTAATAGGTATAGGGGGTAGTCTGTCGTAGTCTTGATTTGCATTTCCCTAATTGCTAGTGAAGTTGAACATCTTTCATATATCTGTTGACCCTTGGTATATCTTCTTGGGAAAGTTGTTTGTTCATTTCTGCTGCCCATTTATTGGATTCTTTATTTGTTTGGTGTTGAGTTATATAAAGTCCTTATATATTTTGGATATTAACCCTGTATCAGAGCTGTTGTTTGCAAATATCATCTCCCATTCAGTTGATTGCCTTTTTGTTTTATTGTCACTTTCTTTTGCTGTGCAGAAGCATTTTAGTTTTATATCGTCCCATTCATTTATTTTTGCCCTTACTTCCTTTGCCTTTGAGATCAAATTCATAAAATGTTCTCTATGACCAAGGTCCCAAAGTTTAGTACCTATATATTCTTCTATCTAATTTATTGTTTCAGCTCTTATGTAAAGCTTTTGATCTGTTTTGAATTAATTTTTGTACATAGGGACTAACAAATCTAGTTTCATTCTGTTGCATCTGGCTTTCCAGTTTTCCTAGCACCATTTATTAAAGAGGCTTTCTGTTTTACATTGTGTGTTTTTGGCTCCTTTATCAAAAATTATTTGCCCATACATATATGGTTTCACTTCTGGGCTCTCAATTCTGTTCCTTTGGTCTACATGCCTGTTTTTCTTCCAGTGCCATGCTGTTTTGAATATCATAGCTCTGCAGTATAATTTGAAGTCAGGTAGTGTGATACCTCTGGCTTCACTCTTTTTTTCTGAGAATTGCATTGATTATTCAGGGTTCTTTGTGTTTGCATAATATCTGATGATTTTTTTCTATTTCTTTAAAAAAACAATGTTAGGATTTTGATGGAGATTGCATTTGGCTAATATGGCCATTTTAACTATTTTGATTATTCCAAGACATGAACACAGAATATTTTTTAATTTCATTGTGATATTTTCAGTCTTTTTAAATAATGCTTTGTAGTTTTCAGTATATTGGTCTTCACATTCTTTGTAAGTTTATTCCTAGATATTTTATTCTTTTGGTTGCAATTGCAAAAGGAATATTTTTTCTTTTTTTTCTTAAGTTTCATTATTAATGTATAAGAAAGCAATAAATTTTTGTAAATTGATTTTATATTCTGCAATTTGACTGAATTTGTTTATTGTTACTAAAAGTTTTTTGGTGGAGTCTTAAATCATGTCATCTTCAAAAGGTGACACTTCTTCATTCCCAATTTATTTCTTTCTCTTGCCTAATTGCTCTGACTAGGACCTCCAGAACCATGTTAAATAAGAGATTGAGAGTGGGCATCCTTGGCTTGTTCCTGATGTTAGAGGAAAAGCTTTCAGTTTTCACCATTGAATGTGATATTGACTGAGTATTTGTCATATATGAGCTTTATTATGTTAAGGTACTTTCCTTCTCTACCCAATTTATTAAGTGTTTTAATCATAAATAATCATAAATGGATGTCGTATCTTATCCAATGCTTTTTCTGCATCTATAGATAAGATATGCTTTTTATCTTTCATTATATTAACGTGGTGTATACATTGATCAAATTGTATATGTTGAACCATCCTTGTGCCCTTGGAATGAACACCACTTGATTGTGGTGTATTATTTTTTTAATGTAATGTTGTAGTCAATTTGCTAGTATTTTGTCTAGGATTTTTTCATCTGTATTCATCAGAGATATTGGTCTGTAGTTTTCCTTTTCATATTACCCTTGTCGGGTTTTGGTATCAGAGTTATGTTGGCCTCATAAAATGTGTTAGGAAACTGTCTCTCCAATTTTTTGGAAGAGTTTGAAAACAATGGGTATCAAATCTTTGAATGTTTGGTAGAATTTACTAGTGTAGCCATCTCATCCTGGACTTTTTATTTTGGGGAAGAATTTTGATGGTTGTTTTAATTTCCTCGCTGTTTTTCACTCTATTTAGATTTTCCAGTTCTTCATGATTCAATCTAGAAAGGTTATGTATTTCCAGGTACTTACTCCTTTCTTTGAAGTTATTTAATTTGGTGGCATATAGTCTTTATTTTTTTTTTTTTTTAAGATTTTATTTCATTATTTTTTAGAAAGAGGGGAAGGGAGAGAGGCAGAGAGGGAGACAGACATCAATGTATGGTTGCGTTTCACCTGCCTCCGGTCACAGACCTGACTGGAGACCTGGTTTGCAACCTGGTTATGTGCCCTGGCTGGGGTATCGAACCTGCAACCTTTGGGTTCGCAGGCCGGCGCCTTATCCACTGTGCTACCAGCCAGGGCTGGTGGCATATAGTCTTACATAGTATTCTAGTGTGATCCTTTGTATATCTGTGATGGTTGGTAACTTCTCTTTCTGATTTTATGAGTTTTTTCTTTTTCACCTTAGTGAGTCTAGCCCGGGGGCGGGGGGGGGGGGTTGTCATTGTTAATCTTTTCAATGAACCAACTCTTGGTTGTATTATTTTTTTATAATCTTTTTGTTCTCTCATTCAGTTTGCTCCACTTCTTACTGTTCTTTTTTCTGCAGACTTTGGGTTGTTTTTTGTTCTTCTTTTTCTAGTTCTTTAAGATGTAATATTAGGTTGCTTATGTGGAATTTCTTCTCCTTCTTGAAATAAGCCTGTCATGATAGAAACTTCCCTCTTATTTCTGCTTCCTCTGCATCCCAGAAGTTTTGATATGCTGTATTGTCATTCTCTTTTGTTTCTATGTGTCTTTTGCTCTTACCTTTTATTTCTTCTTTGACTCACTTTTTAGTAATATGTTGTTTAATCTCCACATATTTGTGTGTTTCTTTACTTCCTTTTTGCAGTTGATTTCTAATTTCAAAGCATTGTGGTCAGAGAATATGCTAGGTATAATTCCAATCTTGGATTCATAGAAGCTAGTTTTGTGAGCTAACATATGGTCTATTCTTGAGAATGTTCCATGGGTCAGAGTCAGGGGGCAGCTCAGGTGATAACATGAGCAGCCCAGTTCCTAACAGGCCCCAGATTGGTTGGGGTTCCTGATTTAAGGCCAATATTTTTGTAATTGTTTTTGTTTGGAAGATCTATCGAGATCTGTCAGTGAAATATTAAGCCCTTGAACTATGATTGTGTTTTTGTGTTTCACCCTTTACTTGGGTTAGTAGGTGCTTTATATATTTTGATGCTCCTTGATTGGGTGCACATATATTAAAAAGTATCACATCTTTTCGATGTAGTGTCCTCTTGATCATTATAAAATGTCCATCTTAGTCTCTTGTTACCTTTGTTATCTTGAAATGTTGTGTCAGACGTAAGTCTGGCTACACCTGCTTTTCTGTGGATGTTATTTGCTTGGAGAATTATTTTCCATCCTTCCACTTTGATTCTAACTTTATCTTGGCAGCATAGATGTGTCTTCTGAAGACAGCATATGATTGTTTGTTTGTGCCTCTTTATAGATGAATTCAATCAATTTATATTTAGGGTAATGCTTGATGTATAAGGATTTCCGATAGCTGTTTTGTTTTCTGGTGGTTGTGTGCCTCCATTGGTTCTTTTCCTTTGTGTTTCTGTTGCTTTTGTTTGTTTGTTTAGTGGTATTCCATACTTTCCTTCATTTTCTCTTAAGCCATATGTCTCAGTTTTGGGTTTTTTGTGTGTTATCATTTTGGGTTACCATTGTGCGTGTAGATTTATGAAAAAGAAAAGTATATACAGTATATTTCTTTTGAATACATCTGATCTCCATCCTCCTTTGCAAATTCATACCTTTACCCCTCCTCTTTTATGTTTACGTTGTCACAAATTATCTCTGTTTACATTGTAAGTTTGTCAGTGGTTTTATTTGAAGTTTTGTGACCTCTTTTGTTTCAGGTAGAAAAACCTCCTTGTGTATTTCTTGCACTGGGAGTTCTCTGATGATAAATTCACTCTACTTCCGAATGTCTGGAAAAGTCTTTATTTCTCCTTCATATTTATTTATTTATTTTTAAGATTTTATTATTTTTTGAGAGAGGAAGAAAGGGAGAAAAACATCAGTATATGTTGCCTTTCACCTGCCTCCAGCTGAGGACCTGGCTGGAGACCTGGCTTGCAACCTGCGTATGTGCCCTGGCTGGAAATCAAACCAGCAACCCTTGGGTTTTCAGGCTGGTGCCAGTCCATTGAGCCACACCAGCCAGGGCTCTCCTTCATATTTAAAGGATAACTTTGCTGGATATATTATTCTTGGCTGGTAATTTCTCTTTCAGTAGTTTGAATATTTGGTTTCACTCTTCTGACTTACAGAGTTTCTGCTGAGAAATCTGATGATAACCTAATGGGCTTTCCTTTATAGGTTACTTTCTTCTTGTCCCGGACTGCCTTGAGAATTCTTTCTTCGTCATTAATTTTTGACAGTTTTAATACAATGCCTTGGAGAAGGCCTTTTTGGATTGAGTTAACTAGGTATACTGTTTGCTTCTTGGGTTAGAGGATCTAGCTCTTTTCATAGGTTTAGGAAGTTCTCATTAACTATTTGTTTGAATAGGCTCTCCTTTCCCTTTTCCCTCTTCTTCTGGAATGCCTATTTTTCTTATATTTCTTTTTCTAATGGCATCAAACAGTTCTTGTAGAGTTTTTTTAAAAGATTTTATTTATTAATTTTGAGAGAAAGGGGTAGGGAGAGAGACATCAATGTATGGTTGCTTTTCACCTGCCTCCAGCCACAGACCTGACTGGAGACCTGGTTTGCAACCTTGTTATGTGCCCTGGCTGGGGACTCAAACCTGCGACCTTTGGGTTCACAGGCCAGCGCCTTATCCACTGTGCTACCAGCCAGGGCTAATGTACCCTGACAAAGGATTGAACCCACAACTTGAGTGTATTGGAACGAATTTTGACCAACTGAGCCACTAGGCCTGGGCTGAATCACAAGCTTTTTAGCTTTGTAAAATCCCAGTGCTGTCCCCCGCAGCCGTCAGTGTAGCTGCAGTGTAGCCAAGATTAATGGGGCTGAGATGGGCTGGAGGAACCAGCCAGCTTCTTTGTTTTTTTGCCTTCCTGCTAATGGTGACCTTGGACTTCCATGGAGTTCCCACCCTGTGCCCTGACCCCAGGACTGGTTGCAGAGTACAACCTTTACTCAGAGGGTGGAAAACTATTCTGTAGTACCAGTTCTGGAGTTAATAGATATGCTCTACACACTGACACCAAGGGAGAGAGAGAGGCAAGCTCTGGAAGGCAATGGGGCAACAGGGCTCCATGGCTTTGTTTCTCTGCCTGAAATTCCAACCACCTGCCAACTATTCTGTGTCCTTCCCAGGTCTTGGCTCAGCTGTGGCTCATACTGTTCACACCTACAGGAATACTGACGAAGCGAATCTCTCTCTGCTTCTCTAGGCTGGGTGCTGCCATGATCTCCTTGCTTCAGGGCTGCATCTGTGGCTTGACTCAGCCATTCTTCCTTCTTGCCTTTTCCTTTTGCTCCTGCTTGCCCATCCTTAAATGTTTCAGTGCACAGGTCTCTCAGGCATATTTTGCATTGAGCAAGGAGTCCTTTGAACAGTTATAGCTATTCAGATTTTTGGAACTTCAAGGGGGTCTCACATGCCTCCATTCTTCTGATGTCATTCCAGTGTGTTTCTGCTTAAAGATGCCTCTCCATATGTAATACCTTCCTGCTTATCCTTGTAGGTAAACTGTCCGTGCTCCTCTCCGAAGGCAGCACCTTCCCTTGTACACACAATATTCCATCCTCTATAATCATTATATTATACCTTATTTTGGTTTCATTCTTTTTAAGAATGATTTTTACTATTGTTTAATCAGTAAGCTTAACTAATGAGTGCCCACTTTTTTGACTTATCAGTGTGATAGCTAGATATGGGTGTTTGGGGATGGGGGTATTTGTTTAAATGAGGATGATATTAAGTTTCTAACATCACTGTTAAAAAGCACAGCATAGTTCAATGTCTTTTAAAGGCATACACAAACCATGAATGAACAGTTAATGAGAACAGTTTTGTATTTCATGAAGAGTTTTAGTGATGTTGAATAAGGCAATGAACAAAATGACGAGATCCACAAGAGAGCTTCTTAGGGAAGAGTTTCTTTTTACAGTGCTGGACATTCTTATTTTTAATAGCTTCATTATTATTTAAGATCTTGTTTCTGTTCATTTATGCCACTTCCAAGTGATGTACTAATAGTCATTTTTCTACTTTCACCATCTTTAAAATCTAGAACTTCTGATTAATTCTCACTGCCCTTTCACTTGTAAACTCATTGGTCCTCTGCCAGTATTCTCTTCTACTTCATTTTCTACTTTCTACTCTGCAAACTATATCTAGTCACTCCTATTTTCTGTTCCTCAAACATATTATTCATTTTTTACTTTTCCCCAGACCTTTTTTTTTAACTCCAACTCAAATGTCACACTATCTCATATCAGTCAGGATTCATTTCTTCCTTATTTTTATAAGACCCAATTTGTTCTGCTATTCTGATATGGTGTCATGATTAAAAACAGCTAATTTCAAAGGTAGGGACCATGTCTGTCACCCACCAGACACATCCTTTTTACTACCCTCTGAAACAAATGACTGGGTGCTGGGGCAAATGTTCTAGATGTCAGGTTATGTTGTCAAATTTTCAAAGCGTCCATGATGTTTGTGTGGAGATATACATACATGTGTGTATTTATGTATATGTATCTCTGTTAGTAGTCATGGATATTAATGGAGATTCAGTTGCATTCAGGAATCTGAAATATCACTAGAAAGTCACTGATGCAAATTCCACATGTCCCAGTGACTCTACATTACACTACTATGACATAAAATCTACAATGAAAACTTTTTGTGTCACTTTCTTTTCTTAAGAGAGGATTTTAGGCAGGAAGCCTCCAAGGTTCATCTCCAAAAATTAATAAATACATTTTTCATTTTAAGGCCTTTTTTTAAGAAGTCTTTAAAGTTTTTATATGAATTTTTAAAAATAATTAACTATTAGATTTAGTTTTTTATTTTTAATATTTTATTTCTCTTAGGAGGAAGGGAGAAAGAGAGACAGAAAAACATCAGTATTCGAGAAAAACATTGATAGTTTGTCTCTTGCACACCCCCCAGCTGGGGACCTGGCCCAAACCCAGGCATATGTCCTGACAAGAAATCAAATCTGTGACCTTCTGGTTTGCGGGACAGACACCCAACCCACTGAGTCACACCAGTCAGGGCAGATGATTTAGTTTTAAGTTTGAGGGAAACAGAGCATTTTTTTAGAGTTAATAAACATAGATAAAGAAAATCAGAAGTACATTTGCACATATATTAGCATTTTGTTCAAAAATTTCTTTCAGAGCAACTTGTAACTTGAAATATGAAATTCAAAAAACACTTGCAGTTTTTTGGGGGGGTGGTATTTCTTAGTCAAGGTATTTTAAGTCAAATTATATTACACTGAATTTTGCCAGGTGTCCACATTTTTCTTTTCAATTTTAGTGGACTGTAAGTCTAGCAAATACATTGTAAGAAGTTACTTTCCCAGTTTACAAATAACTGAGCCCAGAGCCTAATGCTGCAGTGGCACAATGTGTGCGCCTTCAGAGGTGCCATTTTCCCACAAGAAAACATGTTATATTCACATCCCATTTTTACTCCTTCCCCTTTATTTTCCTAGGAGTAGAGGTGTGTCAGTGTATTTTTTTTTTTACAGTGTTTGGTATTTAGACTATAAATTTAAAATGCTTATTTGATAAACTGGATATAGGGTTGATCGTTAATTATTAGGCTAAAGAGTAAGAAATAAGTTTGTTCTGCTCATCCTTTATCTGCCTACTAGTTTAAGCATTCTGGGAGATTTATAGGGAGAAAAGTTTAAGAAACATCATATTATCAATCACTTATTACAGTACGAACTAGAATATATATTTTTTGGTAAAAAGTTAAATTAATGAGAAGTCATTTGAAACATGACCATAAAGTACTATTGCCATAGAAATAGCATCATTTTCCAGAACCCTGCACTGTTGAAGGTTTCACTATAACTGCATTTTTATTTTGTTACTGTTAATATGTTCCTTGGTTACCAGATATACTTTGTGTTTATGGCTTTAGGGAAGGTTGATGCTAGAGTTTATTCAATTATTTAGTCATCGAACTGAATCATCAGAGCCCCTGGGTAAGTATGGTGATGCTGTTGTTTACAATCAATACCTGAGATGGGATCGATGCCATTTCTGTTGCTTTAGGGATTAAGAAGGATGAAAATGAAAGCTGATATTTATTAGCGAAATATATTTATGATGATATCAGAGAAATCATTTCACTGACCTTTAATTATAGAAATTTGTATAGGCAGTGCTATGGTTTACTTCATCCTTGTAGAAACTTAGAAACCCTAAAGCTGGAAGATTATTTATTTTTATCTGTTCTCTCTTTTTTGTTTTAAACAAAGGATTTGTTGTAGCATCTAATAATTTACATAAGTCTTAAACTAATTGGTTTACCTAAAGGATCCTCTTAGGATCAGGAGGAAAAATTAAATTCATACTCACTACCCAAAATTTATCATTGTGGTTTCTTATTTAAATAATTGATAAATTCACTTGATAAAAGTAAATTTATACTCTTAACTACATAAATTACTTACCATCGGGGGCCTTAAGCTTAGAGAAGAGTTGTCCTTTTCCCTTTGATTTGTGACTTCTGGCAGATTACTTAATCATCTCTTTCATCATCTTTTTCCCTTTCTCATGACCTTAATATTACAGTAGGGAAATCATCTAAAAATGTTACTAAAGAGCTCCATTTTTCTTGTGCCCTTGACACATTCCTAATATAAGGATTTATATCTTAGTGTGACTTGGCGGGGGCAGGGGCTCCAGAAATTCCAGCTTTGTGAGCATGCAACCTCTGCAGTTACACAGGGCCCCATCCTTGGGGTAATATTTTATTACCAATGCAAAATTCTCAATAATTTTTTGACAAGGGGCCCTACATTTTCTTTTACATTGGGCCCCATGACTTACATAACTAGTCCTGTCCTTAGAAACTAGTTATCATAAGAGATTGTACTACATAGTACTACATACTAAATAGTAGTAGTAATTGTCTGTATACACTAACTCTGTGATCCTATAAATTTCCAGCACTGCAAAGGAAATCTTTGTACACAAATTTAATTTAAATGTATTTTAAAGGAGAAAAAATGTAGCTGACTAGGATTATCTACATAGTAAATTTCTTAAATGTTAGCTCTCAGAGGGGTTTTTTTTTTTTTTTTTTTTTTTTTTGAGGTTTTCTGTATAAACAAAGTTTTATGTTGTTTTAGAATACAAAGTACTTCTTAAAGTGCAATAACATCCTACTAGATGAAATGAAATAAATTCAAAGCAAGATTTAACTCATTGTGCCATTACAGGTTATCAAGTTATACCCAGCCAGCAGCAAAACTACCAAGGAATAGTTGAAATTCAGCAACCCCAGAGTCAGAGCCTCGTTGGCGGCCAACCCAACGGCATTGGAAATCAGATGCAAGGAGTAGTCATCCCCTACCCTTCAGTGCCAGCATATCAGGTACGTCATCACTCACCTCCTTTGGGTGGAGATAATTTTGAGTAAATAAAATGTGTAGCTACAATGTATCATCTCTCTTCTTTTAATATAGGGATAATGTTCTATAATATGTAACTTTGTAGTCTTAAGAGTTTTATTATAGCAGCTTTATATTATCCTCATTTTATCAATTTATTCATTTGCTGCATTAATTTTTGGAAAAATATCTGAACCACTTTGATATTGAGAAGTAAATTTTGTCTGGCACTGACTGTGTTTCCAACTACATAATTACATGCACAATTGTGTTATTCTATAACACAGCTCCTTAAGAAATCTCCTTTGAGGAAAGAGTGGAATGGAAAGGAAGATAGAGGTGGAAGTAGATTTGGAATAGTGAGATAGAACACAGACAGTGATCAGTGTTCATAGGATAGAGGAGATTATGCAGTTGCCCATGCTGAAACTGATTTTTTTTTTCTCCACCTTAATCCCGAAAGGAATGACATGTAATTAAAATGACATGAATTTTAATTACAATTCTAAAGTGGAAATACCTACTGTTTCATAAATAAGTCATATTTTTAGTATAATATGCCACATTTTTAGAAATTTGTTTTACATCTTTTCATCTTTCTGGAATAACTTGCAAGTGGGTTTGTTTTATTTGCCTCATGGTTTTCCATAACAGAGTCTAATGTTAAGAAATACAAAGATCATTTTCATTCATCTCAGCAAGGCAAAAACAGTGTAGTTGGGAAGATAAATGTGCATGTATTTTATCTGAACATATGTAACACAAAGTTGTGATAGTGTGCAAACTAGTAACTGAAAGAACCATGGAATACAGCCATGAGCAGATTAGGAACTTAATACAGAAGTCATCTGGGAAGATATAAAATGTTTCACTAACCCTTAAAAGGAAATTACAGGCATAAGCTGGTTAGGAAAGCATTCTGGGGATAGAGAAGTACATGAGCAAAAGTGCTAGCATATTCCATTCAGTTCTAGAAAATTGAAATTGAAATGTGAAATTATCAAGGGTTGTTGAGCACTTAAGAGTATGTCTAGTTTTGAAGCCCCCTAATTATAGAAAGCAACTAAAGAAAAAGAGAAGAGATAAATTATGAAACTAGATCTTGCATCTTTCTTTTCTCACATTTTCCATGCTTTTTAATTCATAGCCTCTGTGCATGACACTAAGTACGTGAGACTGTCTGTCCATTCAGTACTTTCTTCATAGCTAGACTTTAGGACAAGTACCATACCAGGAACTCTCCCTTCTCAAGGACCCTGGTCATGCTATCCAATCCAGTACATTGAGCATCTGTTATATAAGATGCCCAGGCACTGTTTAAATAAGATTGCCCTTGACCTTTAGTTGCTCACAGTCTACTGTAAGAAACTTTTAAATAAAGTACAACAACCTTGTCATACAGTTTTAAAAATGGAGCTAGATATTAAGAATGCTTCAGAGCAAAGATAGTTACTAAAATTTCTATAGCATACTTTTTTGATGAGCTATAAATTATTTTCCTGTGGTATTTCATGTAATCTTCACACTGGTGAATGATTGTAAGAAGTGTTGCTCTGATGAGCAATGAATGACAGCTTCTTTACACTATCACCTACATTTAGCTAGGTGATGATAAACTGTTATCTTAAAAAAAAAAAAAAAAAAAGGCCAGAAAAGCTATCTATCCTAGTAGAGTGTACTCTGTGGCTGTACATTCTGAAATGCTGTTCCCTCTTTCTTTTATGGTACTTCAGATTTTTTTCTTTACCACTAGTTATAGATTTATTCTATAGCTTAAATCATCTAGATTGAGTTGTGTCATTTTTCCTAAATCTGCCCTGTATATATAATAACTTTGATACGGAAATAACATCAGAATGTTAACATTGCCTCAGTAGACAGAAAGACTGAAATATATTGTATTATACAGATTTAGGTACATCAAACCAGTAACTTTCTCTTTGCAATAATTGAGCCAAATTGAAAGTAATTAAGATATTACTATGTCTTTTGAAAGGACCAATAACATTTCAGAAATATACGGTATAGACAAGAGAAGTTAATCATGAACTTATAAATCCTGGATCCCGGATATAGAGAACATGGCCAAATGGTTAAAGAATGAGGGTCTGGAGCCAGAGGCCCTGGGTTCAAATCCTGACTTCCCTACTTACTAGCTCTACAGTCTTGAGCAAGTTACTTAACCTCAGTTTCCTTATCTGTAGAACAGAGATGATACATGTATCTTATTAGGGTTAGCAGGAAAAGACAAGGTAATAATACACAAAAATGTTTAGAATAGGACCTGAATGTGGTAGTAAGTACTCGGTATTGTTGACCTTTATTGTTGCCTCTATTAGTAATGTTGCTGTCATTGCTACTACTGTTGCTAATTAGTATCATCATAATCATAAGAACCTTTTATATTGTATTTACTAAAACTTCTTTAATCCAACTGTAGTATGTGACGTATTTGTAAATTAAGAATGCATTATGCCTATGTCGTTTCTTTAGAAACAATGGAAATTAAAAACTGAAATACAGAATTGAAGTTTATTTTATGTTTATATGATTTTTATGTAGCTAATACAGAAAATAAAGAATAGAAAGATCCACTGCTCACCAAATGCCTACTATACTAGAACTTGTAAATGGAGAATGTAATAAAGATAATAATACCTCCCTTGAGATGGAGGTGGCATTCGTTTTTTCTGATAAGAAACTGGGACCTCAGAATAATGTCATTTGCCCAATGTCACATAAATAGCAAAGTGATGAAGCTGATAATGTGTCTTGATACCTTCAGCTCCAAATCTCACACTTTTAAATCCAGTGTATCTCACTGCTGCCCTACCTGGGTTTTTCTTAGCTCTACCTGAGATAAACAGTATCACTCCTTCTGTATCAAATGGTTATCCTTATTTGGAAACAGTTTAGTTTTTTAAATAACTTTTACTTAGGGATATAAGTCTTATTTTTTAAATAATAGAATCCATCTAGCCTACTGTACAATCGATAAATGCTAGCGAAAAACAATAGCTGGCTGTAAAGAACATAAAGTGGTAGTATTACAGCTAATGTATTAGGACAGTCTATTGACAATTTCAGCTTATTACCAATTGGTGCAACTTAAAAAGTTTTATAAAGGCTCAAGACACTAACATTTGCAAAGTTTTGAAGAACATTTTCCTTTTAAATTGTCTTTCAAATTTTAGGTTTCACTGCCTCAAGGTTCTCAAGGAATTGCCCATCAGACTTATCAACAGCCTGTTATTTTCCCTAATCAATCTAATCAAGGATCTATGCCCACAGCAGGAATTCCAGTTTATTATAGTGTCATTCCACCTGGCCAACAAAATAATTTAAGGTGAGTATGACTAAGAAACCTAATTTATAGCTTCTCATTTTTTATCAGGATGTTGGTCTATTGTTCATTTTAAAAGTTGCCTCTGGGGCATTACCTGAGATCATTCTTTAATGTAGAAAAGAAGAGTATGATATAATCTGATTTTCTACTTTACACTTAGTTAACAAAATAAGTGTAAACAAAGCATTCCATATATAAACTAAAAATTCAAATTTTCTCTTAAAATTAGTCTCCTTTAACTTAGCCAAGTGGAATAAAATAGTTGACCATAGACCTTGGAGTTTAAAGCATTTGTTAATATTTAAGGATTTTGTGGTTGTTTGGTTGAGAATATATTTCCTTTATATAATGTCGGCAGCAAAATACCATGCTGAGGTTTTTTAGGCTCTGGGGGGCTCATTTTTCTCAGTAAAGGGAGAGAGAGGTATATAAGAAAAGCAAATAATAGTAGCTCTACATTAAAGCAAGTCATGAAGTAGTCCATTAGCTACTTCAACTTAGAAAAGCTAAAGCTTCTCTGATAAGTCTAATGTGTTAAAAATAGTAATCTTTCTTTGAATTGGATACTTCCAGTTTGTGGCTCAGAGTATATTACAATCCTTCATTTCTTCATTTATTCTTATAACATCCCTGTATGGTTGCCAGAGGGGCCTCAGTGCCTTCATACTAAGAAGGGGTCCATAGTTGTAATTAATTGTTGATAAGATGTATCACCTAGTTACGGTTCCAGGTGGTATTTAGGGGTGGAGAGGGGATTGACATACTTCCTTCATTAAATCTGCTTGGGAAATGAGGGCTTAACTTTCATTTTATCTGTTGTCAGAAATACACACACCAGAGAAATTCACATGGCTCTGTGGCTACCACAGATTGAAGAAGCCCAGGTTCTTTAAACAAGTGTGTTTGTGAATCTTACAGACAGCTCTGGAGTTTTATGTTGTAATGAGCCCCAAGTCTTTTGAGGTAGAGTTGGTACACAACAAAAATAGAAATGTATACTGCATTAGATTTCCCATTGTGTGAGTTTAAGTTCTATAAATAGGGGGAAAAATACCCTCAACCTGAGCCTCTTTTTCTAATTTACATAAGTTTGGGGTCTATAATGCCAATTCAGTTTCTGAATTGTAAACTAGAGGCAGAATTTTGTGTCAAAGCAGGTGAAGAGGATATTGCAAAAATTGTTGCATTCCCTGCTTTTTGAGAGAAAGTAATCATTCCTTTGTAGGGCAAAGAAATAGGTATTATTTACTATAGAGACCAAAAGATACCTGTTTTTATATATTACTTCTATAGGCCTACAGGCGAGGTAGAGAGAGGGGCTTTCATGAGGGAAGGAGACCAAGCGTATCAGAATCTGTATAACATGTCTGTTATATTTATCAGTACCTTAAAACAAGAAAGATCTTGTCTACCTAACTTCCGAGGGACCTGGCCCTAGGAGTGTGTGTGGAGGTGAGAGAGCATAATTCTGTACCCACCTTTATGTTCAGTCTTATTTTAAGCATGATGGCAGAATCCAAAAGCTGTCAAGTAGACACTAGTGACAATACTTCGAATGAACCACACGTTTTTTTAGCCCCTGGGCCTGCTTTTCCAAGAAAATAAAAATTTGAGACCTATCCTTGACCTGAGGAATTTTTACTTAGAAGCACAGCAATTAAAAAGTAAGTGAGATTCCCCAACAATCTTCAACTTGAATCTTGAAGAAGAGTCTTTGAAATTATTCAGTTTAGGACTATGACCTAGATAAGGTGGATATATTTGAAATAAGCTAGCTATAAATTGACAGTAAAGATGAAGTACCATGTAATAGGCGTTGATGTATTCCAACTACAGATTACCAATGTTAGAAATAAAATGTGTTGCATACAAAGCAGTAATGTATATCCCGGTACCTTTTATTATTTATTTGTTTGTTTATTTGTTTATTTATATGCTGGTACCTTTTATACTAGTTATTTGGTAGGAAATCAAGTCATACACAGGATTAAGGACCCTTTTGAGTAAAAAGCATTTGTTAACTTGTGAGTTTTTTCAAAATATAATAGCATTCTTTACAGAAAATTTTATTTCTAGTTCTGGGTATTATTTAAAAAAAACAAATAGCCATAATATTTAGATTTTTGTTTAAGATTAAGTGTTGTTATTTATTATTATTAATCAGATCATTGAATTACCATCTAAGTATTAATATATACAAACCATCCCTTTATAAGTCCAGATGTGCTAGTTTGTATAAATTTTATTTTACATATTCCAATGTATTTTCATGCAGAGCAGAAGTTTATCTGCATAATAACACACCTACAAACGCCCTGGCCCAGGTAGAAGCTTGGTAAATCCATACTGAATGAAAACACTTCTTTAACACTAGAGGCCAACTTGCACGTAATGTGTTTGTGGGCGTGTATATATGTGTGTGTGTGTGTGTATTACATTATGTATTATATTTATGTATTATATTATTGACCTTAATATTATTGTTCCTGTAACTTCTATATACTTTTTTAAAATTGTTAATTTTTAATAATAAAATCAATTATATAAACATGTGTAAAAGGAAAGCTAGCCATCCGGTTCCCACTCTGCCTGCACCTCCAGGTCAAAGGCTCTCACAAGTTGGTTTGCATTCTGTTTGTGTTGGCCTGCTGCTCATACAAACACACACTAATAAATACATATATATTGGAATTGGTTGGGTAGGTTCTAATGAAATGGACATATTTTGCATTTTTCCCTTATTAATAGAACTTAAATATCAAATGAGAAGTGTAAGTCTAAAATATTTTGTTGTGGGGTTTTGGGTTTTTTGTTTCCTTTTAATTTCTTTATAAGCATAATTCTACATATGGGATCATGTCATACAGGCAGTTTTTTGTTCCAACCTCCTTCTCTGTCACTCCCTCCGTGCATCCCTTCCCCTTGTATCATTTCCCACCCATACATAGGCTGGGTAACCCATGTTTCCACTATTATCCTTACACCTAGTTATCTACTGACATAGATATAGGTATGGAAACATGAGCAGGATTAATTAGCACAGACCCATGAAATGGAGTTTATAAATAATTTTACATATAACTTAGTCTAAAACTTGTGGGGGTTTTTTACAGTTTTAAGTGTTTACATGTATCATTAAGGTATTTATATATAGTGAGGGAATATAGTCCATTCAAATATAGTTTTATAACTGATACAGTAGATGTTATTGTGCCAGTTTACATTTGTTTATATTACTATACTGTACTTATAACTGCATGCCTGACTGGTTGTTATGTCATTTTATTAGAAGGCCAAATGTATGCCATATTCCTTGCGACTATGCCTCACAGACTCTCACTGATCTGACATCAGGGCATGAGATGATCTAAATTAACTACTTTTTTAGATAAGTGAGTCTTGTGCCATTAGGTATGAGTCATGTGGCATGATATGGTTATTAAGAATACGGCTTTTGCCTTGCCTGGTGTGTCTCAGTGGATTGAGTACTGGCCTGCGAACCAAAGGATCGCCAGTTTGATTCCCAGTGAAGGCACATGCCTGGGTTATAGGCCAGGTTTCCAGTTTGGGGTGAGTGAGAGACAACCACACACTGATGTTTCTCTCCCTTTTTCTCCCTCCCTTTCTCTAAAAATAAATAAAATCTTTGGCAGGGGCGGGGGGGTGGGGGGTGGAAAGAACATGACTTTGTGATCAAACAAAACCTATGTGACTTTGCACTTTGATTTCTCATTTGTAAAATAGAAATAGTACCTTACAGGATTGGTGTGAGTGATTACATGTCTATACTTTGTGTCTGGAAGTTCCATATTCTAATATACATATATACTTGCCTATGTACTTTTTGTTTTATCTTTATTGTATTTTTCCCATTACCATTTAGTCCCCTTATACTCTCTCACCCCAGTAGTCACCACACTGTGGCCCATGTCCATGAGTCCCTTTTCTTTTTTGCTCAGTCTGTCCCCTAACTTCCCCTCACCCCTAGCTGTCACCCTGCTCACCATCTCTGCATCTCCACATCTCCCCATTCTCCTTGTTATTTCAGTTTGTTCATTAGATTCACATGTAAGTACATCATATGGTCTTTCCCTGACTGGCTTAATTCACTTAGCATAAGGGTCTTCAGGTCCGTCCATACGCTTGCAGAGGGTAAAACTTCTTTTCTGCAATCTAGTAGCACTCCATTGTGTAAATGTCCCGTTGTTGTTTTATCCGCTCATCTACTAATGGATAGAATACACTGAAAATAATTAAACTATTATTGATTCAGAACTATATTCTTATCAATGATTATATTGTATTTTGAAACATTAGGGATATTTTCATTTATAGATGCTCTTTGACTTAATGATGGGGTTATATTGTGAAAAACCCATCCTAAGTTGAAAATATCCTAAGTCAGAAATGTTTTTAATACACTTAATACACTTAATCTACTGAACATCATAGCCAAGCCTACCCTGCTTTAAACTCACATTAGCTTACAATTGGGCAAAATCATCTAACACAGCTGATACACTGCAGAGTATCAGTTATTTATCCTCTTGATTAGGCATCTGGCTGGAACAATGGCTCACTGCCACTGCTCAGCATCAAAGAGAGAATTAAGAATTGTGCAGAACATCACTAACCTAGGAAAAGATCAAAATTCAAAACTTGAAGTACAGTTTCTACTGAATGCTTATCTCTTTTGCACCATTGTAAAATCAAAACATTGTAAGTTAAACCATCGTAGGCTGAGGATTGGACTAAACTAGACTCTTTTCTTGCTGTCAGTTATTGTCAATGTAGCAGCTTTAAATCAGCAATGGAGTTACCAGAACTGGGTTTTTTAAAGAAAAGTTCTGAGTCAGATCCTGACAGACTCTACCATGAAAAAAGGTTGTGGTATCTTTGAGGAATTTGTGACATCAGTTTTAGCAGTTCACTTGCCTTCAGTGCTTACCTGATTCTGAGCTTTGTTCCAAATGATTGTGATAGCTGGACACTCTCCTGAAAAGCAAATAAGAAAGCTGGAAGACCCCATAGAATATCACTAGTTTGTTCTTAAGGCAGCAAATATTTTTATTTTGGCTGTTATTTCCAGGTAGACTATAGTAAGATGTAGATTTCTTTTAACATTTTTTTTCTGATTTACTATGTGTTCTTTATAACCATAATCTACCTCTTTGTTCTTTTCTGGTATCCCAAACCAACACTCCTTCAACAATACTCCCTTTTTGGCATTTAAGAAAATGTATTTCTTATTTACCTCCCTGAATTTGAAATATATATATTTTACAAAAACATTAGGGTGAGAAATGAAAAATATAACACATTATCTCTCAGAGTTACTTCCATAAAGAAAAATGTATATGGTTGGTTGATTCTCATTGTGAATTTGTATTTATGAATGTACCTATCGCTAAAATGTATTTATGACACCAGAATAGATATTTACAAGCACTTTTTCAGTCATTCACAGACATGCACAGACAGTAAAAATGAGTCACCGGGCATGCACATAATCAGCTGAGGTCAAACAAGTTGACTACTCTGTCTCCTGATTTCAACTCTCATTCTACAAGCAAATTTCTTTTTCAGTCTTTCAATGCCACCATTTTTGCATTTTTATACTGTTGTTTGGTTTCTCTGCTTAAAATGGCCCATGAACATAGTGCTGAAGTTCTGCCTAGTTTTCCTCAACATAAGAAGGTTGTGATGTGTTTTGCAGGGTAAGTATATATGTTAGGACATGACAAAAATAGTGTGAGGCTCTCAGTAACCTAACCCTGGATTTCCCAGATGAACAATAACTCAGTATTAGCTAATTCAATGTTCACATGACTTTATAGAATATATCTGTCATGAATAAGGAGAATAAACTAAATTTTGTGCCTAATACTTCTTTAGGCACCAAAAGGTATACAGAGTGCACTAATAATATGAGTTAATATTGTTAAAGAGTTTTAGTCATTTCCACTGTTAAAGCCCACTAAACCTTCCTTAAGTATGATATTCAAGTAAAAAATATATAAAATTTGACAAGTCTATATAGCCTTTATTTGTCAGAACACTTAAATGTTTGCTTTTCTGTCCAGTTCAACACTCATTACAGCAAGAATTTGCATATTAAAATTATTTACATGTGGAAAAAAGATGACACATAGTCCTTGTCCTTAGGGAACTATAGTTTTTATGGAAAGCTAAATTTATGCCTATGAAACAATTAGAAAGTCATGCAAAATGAATATAAGGAAGGGATAATTTGAGACTAGTAAGGAATAAAATATGTGTGGATACATAACTAAATGGTATGTAATTATTAGCATTATAGTTTGAGCCGTGTCTACTTGTACTTATCTTCAGTTTGACTCCTACTAAACTGGTGGTTTGTTTAAATTTTATGTATTGATTTTTTTAGAGTTGGGGAAAAGAAAGAAAGAGAAGCATTACTTTGTTGTTTCACTTACTTATGAATTCATGGGTTTCGTTTATGTGCCCTGACCGCACCATAGTTAGGAGGATGATCCTCTAACCGTCTGAGCTATTTGGTCAGGACTACACTGGTGTTTTATTACAGAATGCTTAGGAATTCAGCCCTGGCTGGTGTGACTCAAGTGGATTGAATGCTGGCCTACGATCAGAAAGGTCGCCGGTTCCATTCTCAGTCTGGGCACATGCCTGGGTTGCAGGCCAGGCCCCCAGTTGAGGGTACAGGAGAGGCAAGCAATTGATATACCTCTCTCACATTAATGTTTCTTTCCCTCTCTTTCTCCCGCGTTCCCCCTCTCTCTAAAAATAAATACAAATTATTTTAAAAAGAAAAAATGTAGGAATTCAAATAAAACCTTTCTTGTCAAATATTTCTTGCCCAAAGTTTTTAACATTTCTCAAACATTGTCTTCCACAGTGATCCTTCTGAAAATGATAAGAACATATGCTTATTTTTATTTTATATATAGCAACTATGACCCAGAAAAGGTTAACCATAAAATTTAACTGAAAGGCCTGAACTCTTCTTTCTGATTTCTAGCAGCCTACTTATTAATATTAATACCAATAATACCTAATCTTGGCAGCATGTTAGGTTCACCTGTAGAACTCTTTTAAAAAGACCAGTCATAACTCTGTTTATCAGTTTGGGCCTGATCTTGAGCCTGCACATCATTATTTTTTAAAGCTGTCTAGTTGCTTCTTCAGGCAACAAGCATTGAAACTCATGACTGACACTAGCCAACCCTATTGTCTTGGTTTCATCTATAGACTTCAACTGTGCACATGTAGCCATAACCCAATAATATTTTACACATTCACAATGAAGTCATAATGTGTTTATCTTTATTAGTAAATTTTTATCCGAAACTAAGTGTCCCAATATAAAACTGTGTATGTATATGACTCCATACCAACAAGTATAATAAATCTCAGTTTATTAGATGGAAGATATATATATATATATATATATATATATATATATATTTTTTTTTTTTTTTTTTTTAAGATTTTTATTCATTATTTTCAGAGAGAAGGGCAAGGAGGGAGGAAGAAAGGGAGAGAAACATCAATGTATGGTTGTTTTTCACCTGTCTCCAGCTAGGGACCTGGCTGGAGATCTGGCTTGCAACCTGGTTATGTGCCCTGACTAGGAATTGAACCAGCGACCCTTGGGTTCACAGGCCAGCACCAAGGAAGGTATACCTTAAATGCTAAACTACAGGATCCTGAGCAAACACACTCTTCTATTTTTACTAAATAGGCTGTAATTGTCTTCACTCAACTACCAGTTATAAGAAGAAATAAGATATTTTTTAATCTTTTTGTTTTGTTTTGTTTTATTTTTTTTTTTTTAGATTTCATTTATTATTTTCAGAGAGGGGAAGGGAGAGAGACGTCAATGTATGGTTGCCTTTCACCTGCCTCCAGCCATGGTCCTGGCTGGACACCTGGCTTGCAACCTGGTTATGTGCCCTGGCTGGGGAATCAAGCCAGCGACCTTTGGGTTCACAGGCCAGCCCCTTATCCACTGTGCCACCAGCCAAGGACAGAAATAGGATTTCTTTAGGACAATAAATGGGACTTTATTCTGAAAAATGTCTTTTATAGTTTGAATTGCTTAGCAAACTCATTTTCTTGCAGAGGCTTCTTAAGCAGAAAAGTAGAATTTGAATTATTTTTGCTTTCAAGTCAATCTTTCAGTTATTGGATTAGATTATGTGTTTGTCTATACTGTAAAGATTTAGCATAGCCTAATATAAGTCATGTGACCAGCCACTTTAAGCAAGCCATGCATGTACTAGTTAGACAAGTTGTTTTACAACAACTTGTGGGATTTCTCCTCAGTCTTTGGTGCAGAAAGAAAATTAACTTTATTCCTATAATATTTAAAATTGGCAAATTAGTTGGATAGTATCTTTAAACTGTTCTTGTTTTAGTGGGCTTTTTCTCCCACTTTCTGCTTCATTTTTTTTTAAATTTTATTGTTGTTGTATTACATCCATCCCCTTTTTGCTCCCCTCTGTCCCCCTCCTTTATGCTTCATTTTTATCTTGAAACTCAAAAGGAGATTATACCTTTATCTTTATAATTTCAAAGAGCTAGCTAGTCTTTAAAAAGACTAACCATTATTTTTTAGAATGCTCTCAAAAATGTTTCACAGAATATGAAATAATGAAAAAGAAAATCTACTTTTTCCTTTTTCCTTCCTACAGTCTGTTTTTCCTCATTTTTGTTTCCTAGCATTCCTCCAGTGTCCCCTTTATCCAACTTCTGGAACCTGTCTTGGATTCATTTTATTTCTCCTAAACTTCTGGTTTCACATTTTCAGTTTGTTTGTCTCAACCATTCTCGGAAATAATTGTCAGTAACAAAATCTCAAATTGAACCATACCAGTTAGTGAAGTTTCACTTACATTATTATTAAAAAGTTATTAACACCTGGCCTAGAAAGTAATAAGAAATTTACTTTTGGTGCTAAAACATTGCCTTTTAGAACATTCTTTTATGTTCACTGGATATAACCGCTTTTTATTATCTTTTAGGCATGTATTTATCAGCAGAAATTAATTCAAAAATTTAGTTTTATTGACAAAAACAATGTTAAATGTGAAAGAAAGAGTATACCATAGCTATTTCATTTCTCATGACTCAGTACAAATGAGTGATGATATTTTTATTTTTTAATATATTTTACTTTTCATTACAATTTACATTTAATATTTTGTATTAGTTTCAGATGCATAGCATAGTGGTGAGACTCATGTACTTTACAGAGTGGTACCCCCAACATTAATATTATAGATTAAAATAATATTTGAGTAAACAGTGTGGGAGCCCTGGCCAGTGCAGCTCAGTGGGTTGAGTGCCTGTGAACCAAAAAGTCACCAATTCAACTCCCAGTCAGGGCACATGTCTGGGTTGCAGGGCAGGTTCCCAGCTTGGGGCATGTGAGAGGTTGTTCTTATACATGGATGTTTCACTCCCTCGCTTCCTCCCTCCTTTCCCCTCCTTCTAAAAAATAAATAAAATATTTTTTAAAAAAAGAATAGAGGGGGAGGTGATATTACATGCAAAAAGCTCATCATTTTATGCCTCAGTAAACTAATCATACATACTAATGGCTTTTCTTCAGTCTTTCTCAAATTCTATTGTTGAAAATTACCCAAAATATTTTTTCTACATCTGTATTTTGTCTATTAAAACAGTCTTTTCTCACCCTGTCTGTTGTACAGTGGGTAAGTCGCTGGTTCCATTCCCAGCCAGGGCACATAACCAGGTTGCAAGCCAGATCCACGGCTGGAGGGAGGTGAAAGGCAACCATACATTGATGTTTCTCGCCCGCTCTCCCTTCCTCTCACTCTGGAAATAATAAAATCTTTAAAAAAAAAAAAACATCTTTTTCTCTATTTAACTTGTTTGGATCTTTCTGACTATACTTATGACACAGTCATTATAAAACATTTCAAAATATTTAAAAATTTCAAAATGTAAAAAAAGTATGAAAAGGCAAATCAACGATAATCTCACCACCCAAAAAATATTACTGTTAAATTTTGATGTACTTAACTCATTTTTTCAGTGTATACATAACATGTGAATCATGTTTTAAACATTGTATCTTCTATATTTTTTAATCTCATTCATAAGCTTTGGTTTAAAAATTAAACCATATAAAATACATGGAGTAAAATATTAAAATTCTACATTACCCATGGCCCTTTGTGCAAAGGCAAATTCTATTCACCAAAGTAATCACTGCTTAGAGTCTGATGTGTGTTTTTCAATTACTTTTACTACTTTTTTAAGTAGATATGTGTAGAAGTTATGGTTTGGAAAGGAAGAGTTGATGTTTTTATTTTTGAAGTACAGGGATTAGGAATGTTTTTATATGTGTCACTGAATTTTTGTGCATATGTGGAATTATTTTTATGAATGTTTTAATTATTTTTATGAATTTTTTCATGAAACATCATGAATGTCTTTCTACAGAGTATCTGACTTTTCCCTTTTAGGTTGAAATAGAGAGAAATCAGCTTGAGTAAGAGGTCGGGTAAAGAATTTGTATTTTAAACTCTTAATAGGAAATAATTGTGGTTTCTGAAGTATGAAATTGATGTGATAAAATTTATCTTTTAAAAAATGAATTTAGTAGCAGTCATTGAGATGGATTTTATTCGGCAGGGCCACAAGCAGAAGGGTGTCATAACATAAGCGTCAAGTGGCAGGATCATCCTCCACCCTGGTGATGACAGTAGAGAGGAGACACATCTGAGAGGCACTTTGAACGAAGAAGTGACTATTTGGTGATTATATGAATGGGTATTAAACAAAAATTTGAGATAATCTTGATGGAAAATGTTCTGCTAGCAACAGTAGAGTCTTGGGGTTGGATATTAGTGTACTTGTAATTCGGATATTGTTTACTTTAAAATACCTACTAGATCTAGGGTCAGCAAATTTTCTTTAATAGGCCAGACAGGAAATATTTTAGAGATTAAAAACAATGATATAAGACTAGATACAATTTTAGGTATTTCTATAACAAGAGAGAAAATAAACTTTCAAACATTTTTACTGACAAAAATTCAAAATATAATATTTGAGCATGTTTTTTAAAAAATACAGGTCTCTAATGAGAAGAATACAGTTACTTTAGGTGGGAGTGACATTTAATTTAATTGGGGCTGAAAGTTAATGTTGTCTATCATCAAATTGATTGCAAACGTTTATCTGTGAAAACGATTCTTAGCTTGCAGGGCATTCAAAAGTAGACATGGATTATAATTAGCCTAATGGTTTGCCAGTTCCATACTGCATAATTATTAGACAGCAGAAAAGGCCAAAGGAAATGGTCTGAAACAAAGGCTGACAGTATAGGGAAAAGGGTTATGGAAGATAACAAACAAGATTTCAAAGATTAGCAGTCAGATGTTGCTGGGGAGGAGGAAAACCATTAAGGGGAGTGATAGTGATGGTGGGCAGGCATTGAATGTTAACAGGAAGAAGTCATTTGTAACCATCAACATAGCATGTAGTAGATTAAAGAACTCTGAAACTAAATCACAAGTTCAAACAATTCATGATGTGGGAAAAAAAGATGAGTGTTTATTCGGAAATTAATAGTACTGTTTTGAAACACAGAAGGGAAAGAGCTTGTATAAAGGAGAAATTCAGATAAAATACATTTTTAAAACATAAGAGAAAAGATTAAATCTTTTCATCTACTCTGCCTACTTTTGAATTATCCATTATATTTTTACAGCTTTCTTTCTCAATTTCTCAAGTTTAAATTTTAAACTTTCTAAATCGGTGCTGAAAATCCACTGTGACTTTATTCACAGCCCAAGATCTTGAGTGGCTTGTTATTTTACTTGATATTTCTCCAGGTCATAGATAACCTAGATAACAGGCAATCCCCTGAATAGGCCAGGTTTAAGAAGCAGAAGAGGCTTGTTTTAGAAGTGCCATTCTAGCATATTTTCTATATTTATTTTATGAATAATTTTTGTGGCTTGAGAGTGTGATTTCTGCATTTTACTTACTGGTATAAGGCATGTTGAGGGAAGAATCTTAATAATTTACATCCTCTTGGACTTTTCATTTCCAGCCAAGATAGAATAATAGAGACTGGATGTATCCTTCTACATTAACTTAAAAACCGGGGCGGGGGAGGAAGAAAGAAACAGCAGTTTTCATTAGGCTGTGGAGAACTATAAAGCCTGAGAGAGGGAAAACAGTGAGTTCTATTTTCCCAGCTTGCAACCTAGAGAGAGTTCTTTAGCTACAACTGAAGGATGGGGAACCCAAGCAGAGCCTCTCACTTAAGTCAAGGAGATACAATTAGGAGTTTGAGGAAGCCAAGGTGGCTAGAATTTACAGGACAGACTACTAAAAATAAGAGACTGACACAGAGAGCTGTGGAGATCTACAGAGACTGAGTCTCAGTGCTGACCGGTGCACGTATGCATAAAAACTATGCAAGGCTAGGAACTAAATCACTCAAAAGAAACAGACAAGAAAATCCCTGGAACTCACTCAAGGAAAGGAATAACTTATATTCCTACCAGCAGTAGAGGACTTTAAAGGATATTATCCCATTATTGGGGGACCCAAAGGGATTAAGTTATTTCCAGGTAACTTAATTATGGCCCAGATGAAGCTCAAAAATAATACTTTAAAAATTAGTATGCCTGCCATTCAATAAAAAATTATCCAGTATGCAAAGAAGTAGAAAACTAAGGTCAATAATGAGAAAAAAGTCATTTGAATCTGTGAAAAATTCCAATATATAAGATTCAGACAAGGAGAAAGGACTGGAAAAAATAGAGCATTATTGCTTTTCAAGCCTAACACGTGCAACTGACATCTTTAAAACAAGAGAAAATGAGTGGAAAATATAAATAATGGCTATATTTTTTCAAAATTAATGAAAATTATAAACCCATGGACTCAAAAAGTTCAACAAACTCCAAGCAAAAGAAACATGAGGGAAAATTCTCAAGAAATTATATAGAGAAAATCATAAGAGCAGCCACAGAAAAGACATAAAGAACCAAAAATAAGGATGGCAACCAACATCCTTTAGAAACTATACAAGCCAGGTCTTTCAGTCAAGATGACAGCATAGGTAGACAGAGGACTTACCTCCTCACATAACCATATCAAAATTATAACTAAACTACAGAACAACCATTATTCAGAACCACCAGAAATAGAAGGAAGTCCTACAATTACAGAATTAAAGATGAACCTACATTGAGACCAGTACAAGAGGCAGAGACACAAACTGGGCTGGTACCATCCACATTAAGGCAGGTAAAAATCAGGAGGAATAGCTCAAGAGTGAAGTGTCCCTGCCTCATACCAGAACCCCCAAGCCAGGGCTCTAGAGCCAGGAAAATAAGGCCCTATAAATCCTGGATATAAAAACCAGTGGGGATTGAGGCTGGGCTGTGGGATATAACAACTACTGGAGTCACAGAAATTTCCTTCTCAAGGGCTTACACACAAACTTACTCAGACTCGCTCCCTGTAAGCTCCAGCCCTGGGGCAGCAGCTCTAAATGCACCAGAGGCATATGGGGAGAAACTGAAGTGCCTGACATCAGGACAAGCTCCAAGGGTCAGCTTTCTCCCAGACAAAAGTGCTGTCAGAAGTCATTGTTCCTTTTTAAAACACTTGACTCACTGCCAGTTGGCACATGCCATATGTGAGACGCATCAATGTGGATCACACTGGTGATTCCCTGAAACTGCCCCACCCAACTTTTGTACCACCCAAAGGGTTTCCAGTGTCTTTTTCATACAAATGGCTTGTCTTGGTTCATGCTTCAGATTTTCCTAAAGCCTCTTTCAACAAGCAACATCTGACTTCAGCAAATCCTGTACATTTTGTTGTGACCCCATGGCAGACACTAGCAGCAGCCAGTCTTGGTTCACAGGTTGGTCGTATTTGGGTATCTTTAAGCCCAGCAAAAATGGCCACCATCAGCAGATCACTTTGTAACTTATGCCCAGTGGCCCCAAATAATACACAGGCAGTGGCTGATCTTGGCCTGCACCTCCCAGAGACTGCCCATCCAGTGGACAGCTACACACTACGTCAGAGCACTGTCACTCAACCACATGTACAAGTGATACACTTAAGGGGCGGACTCAGCTGACACCAGAGTCATGAAGAAGTAAGTCCTGCACTGTGAAATGGACCCCTGTACAGCTGATCTTCCACAGTGGTCAGTTGATGGTCAGCATTCATAGCTAGTTCTTGTAGCTAAGCAGCATGGGTAAATCCCTTCCATTGACCTGCCAACAGCAAGGCTCACCTAAATGAGGAGGATGTACTCAGCCCACACAGTGGGCACACCTCAAGTACCCAGCTTGGGTACTAAGGGAAGTTGTGACACTGGACCCTACAAGACACCTACTACATTAGGATACACTACCAAGCCAGGGAAATGTAGCAGCTCTACCTAATACACAGAAACAAACACATGGAAGCTGAAAACATGAGGAGACAAAGAAACATGACCCAAATGAAAGAATAGATCAAAACTCCAGAAAAAGAATTAAACACAATGGAGACAGGGAATGTACTAGATGCAGAATTCAAAACACTGGTTATAAGTATGCTCAATGAATTTAGGATAATCCTGAGTAGATAAACTTAGGAGGGAGCTTCAACAGCATAAAAAGGGACATGGAAATTTTACAAAGGAACCAGTCAGAAATGAAGTATACACTACCTAAAATGAGAAACAATTTACAGGAAATCAACAATAAAGTGGATGAAACAGAGAATCAAATCAGTGATTTAGAATACAAGGAAGCAAAAACACCCTATCAGAATAGCAAGAAGAAAAAAATAATCCATAATAATAATAGTGTAAGGCACCTCTGGGAAAGCTTCAAGTATACCAATCTTTGCATCACGGGGAGGCTAAAAAAAGAAAAAGCAAGAAATTGAAAGCTTATTTGAAAAAATAATGACAGAAAACTTAATAACTTTGTAAAGAAAATAGACTTACAAGTCTAGGAAGCCCAAAGAGGTCCAAACAAGATGAACTGAAAGACTTAAAATGCCAAGATACATCATCCTTAAAATGCCAAATGTTAAATACAAAGAGTGGATCTTTTTTTTTTTTTTTTTTTTTTAAAAGATTTTATTTATTATTTTTAGAAAGAGGGGAAGGGAGAGAGGCAGAGAGGGAGGGAGACATCAATGTACAGTTGCCTTTCACCTGCCTCCAGCTACAGACCTGGCTGGAGACCTGGCTTGCAACCTGGTATGACCCCTGGCTGGGAATCGAACCATTCACATGAATCTTTTTTTTAAGTTTTTTTTCATTGATTATGCTCTTAACAGTTGTCCCAATTTCTTTCCCCTTTGCTCCCCTTTGCCCAGCATCCCACCCCTCCAGCAATCCCATCCCCCTTAGTTCATGTCCATGGGTCATGCATGTGAGTTCTTTGGCTTTACCATTTTCTGTACTATTCTTAATATCTCCCTGTCCATTCTGTTCCCAAAGAATGAATCTTAAAAGCAGCAAAAGTAATTAGTTACCCACAAAGGAATTCCATAAGACTTGTCAACTGATTGCTCAAGAGAAACTACATGTTAGAAGAGATTGGCAAGAAAGACCTACAACCAAGATTACTTTGTCCAAAAAAGCTATCATTTAGACTCAAAGAACAAAATAAATAAGCAAAACAGAAATAAAATTATAGGTACAGTGAGTGTTTGATGGCTGCCAGATGGAAAGCGGATAAAAAGATATATGAGCCCTGGCTGGATAAGGCACCAGCCTGCAAACCCAAAGGTCACTGGTTTGATTCCCAGCCAAGGCACATAACCAGGGTGCAAGCCAGGTCCATAGCTGGAGGCAGGTGAAAGGCAACCATACTTTGATGTTTCTCTCCCTCTCTGCCTCTCTCTCCCTTCCCCTCTCTCCGAAAATTATAAATAAAATCTTTTTTAAAAAGTATTTAAAAAATAAAGAGGATGTATGAAAAAGGTAAAGGGATTAAGAAGTACAAATTGGCTGTTACAGAATAGTCATGAGGATTTAAAGTACAGTATAGGGAAAATAGTAGCCAGAAAATATTTATTCATGCTCCATGGACAATGGTGTAGGGATTACATAAGGGACTGGGAGGGGTCTTGCTGGAGACGGGTAAAGGGGGAAATATTGGGACAACTGTAATAACATAAGAAGTAAAATATAATTTTAAAAATTTAAAAACATGGAAACACCAGTCAGGGCACATAACCAGGTCTCCAGCCAGGTCTATAGCTGGAGGCAGGTGAAAGGCAACCATACATTGATGTTTCTCTCCCCTTCTTCCTCCCTCTCTCCCTGCCCATTTCCCTAAAAATAATGAATAAAATCTTTTTTAAAAAAGAAAAAGTAGAAACAATAATAAAGGCAGAAACTAGTGGTGCAACATCCTTATTTGAAGTAGTGAAAGAAAAAATCTTAGAATTCTTACCAGTAAAAATATTTTTCAGAAATAAAGGTAAAGACTATTTCAAACATGCAGAAAGTAATAAGTAATAACCAGCCAACCTGCACTGACAGATATTTCAGATAAAACTTATTATATAAAAGATTTTTATCTGTTTTGTATGTTTTAGAATAACAGTGAGATTCTACTAATAAACAAATTATAAATATTTCACTTGATTAAAACCAGCTGAGCCCATGTTCCTGTAAATCCACCTGATGTTATTTAACAAAACACAAAACCACTGTACTTTATTCTGTAATTGTACCTCAAAAATTTACCACCAATATAATTCACCCCCAAAATTAAAATTGCTGCAAAACTATTTATAACAGTGCTGTTATTGATAGGAAAATTTTTTTTAAATCAAAAGAAATGTGAAGTAATGTCTTGACTAGTTTAAGCTTCTAATTTCTTTGGCTGATTGTTTACTTTAAATTTATTGGAATTTTCTTGTTTGTCAGAGATGGTGAGTCAGACATTAGAACCATTGAGTTTCAAAGTGTTTGTTCTATTGTTAACTGCTTTAGTCTCTTACCCCCAGTGTTCATGGCAGCATTATTTATAATAACCAAGTGCTAGAAACAGCCTAAGTGCCCATCAGTAGATGAGTGGATCAAAAAACTGTTATACATGTACAAAATGGAATACTACCCAGCAGAAAGAAAGAATTCCTACCCTTCACAACAGCATGGATGGAAATGGAGAGTACTATGCTAAGTGAAATAAGCCAGGTGGTGAAAAAACAAATACCATATGATTTCACTTATAAGTGGACCCTAATGAACAAAGCAAACAAACTAGCAAAATAGAACCAGAGACATGGAAATAAGGAACAAGCTGACAGAGACCAGAAGGGAGGGAAGAGAGAGATAGCAGGGGAAATAAGGGGAAGAATCTTGTCAAGAACAAGTATAGGGGGACAGAGGGGAGCAAAAAGGGGATGGATGTAATACAACAACAATAAAATTAAATTAAAAATTAAAAAAAAAAAAAAAAAGTATAAAGGACCCGTGGTCATTGACAACAGGATGGATGGAGGTTGACTAAGAGGGTGAAAGGCAGGGCAAGGTCGGGGCAGGGAAAAATTGGGACAGCTATAGTTGAACAACAATAAAATAATATTTTAAAAATATAAAACAATTAAATACGGGATGTGTACTATAGTCCCCAAATTGATTATAAATTACTACAGCATTTTTAGGAAACATAGCGCATGTCTACCAAGTAATGTTATTAAGTTCAGGAAGCTTTGTAACTATCATTGGCATTCAGATATCCAATAGTCTAAAAAAGCAGAAAACCTAATTGACTTCCTAGCACACATGGCCAATTGAAGATACCAACTTTAGTAGCCACTAAAAGCTGTAGCAGATATGGGGCTTTCTTTTCAAATGAATTAACTTCAGAATACACAGTTTCCTATTCTTCCCTTCAAAAATAATAATAGTTTGAAACAGTAATCAAGATACTTGCAAAACCATAAAGAAAAGAAAGGCATGAGAGCAGTAACATATTTATGTAGAGTTTCCCATACTGTTACTTTTCTTAAATCATCAGCCTTTTTGTGGGCAACTTCATGTAATAGAACTTCTTTGTGAATGTGTTTTATATTTGCATCCTTTCTGTCCATTCTTCCATTTTCTCATTTATCTTACTTGTGAATAGTATTTGGTGAGATAAAATTCGCATACTGTACAGTTTACCTACTTAGCCCTGGCCAGTAGTCCAATTGGTTAGTGTCATCCCCTACACCACGGTTGTGTGTTCCATCTCCAGTAAGGTCACATATGGGAAGCAACCAATGAATGCATAAGTAAGTGGAACAACAAATTTGTGTTACTCTCGTTCTGATTCTCTCTTCCTCTGTTTAAAATCAGTTTTAAAATTTTACCCACTTGAAGTATACAGTTTAATAGTGTTTAGTATAGTCACAATTGTGCAACCACCACCACAGTCAATTTTAGAGCATTTTCATCACCTCAGAAAGATACCTTGAGGTGAAAGCAGACCAAGTTCTCATTAACAGATAGATGGATAAAGAAAGTGTGGTGTGCACTTACAATGGAATGTTACTTGGCATTAAAAGGAAACAAAATTCTGACACATGCTACAATGTAGATTACTTTTATTTTTTTAAAGAATTTTTATTACTTTTAAAGAGAGGGGAAGAGAGAGGCAAAGAGAAGAGAGACATCAGTGTATGGTTGCCTTTCACCTGCCTCCAGCTACAGACCTGGCTGGAGACCTGGTTTGCAAGCTGGTTATGTGCCCTGGCTGGGACTCCAACCAGCAATCTTTGGGTTCGCAGGCTGACTCCTTATCCACTGTGCCACCAGCGGGGGCTTGACTCATGAAGGCATTATGTTGTGTGAAATAAGCCAGTCACAAAAGGACAAACATTGTATGAGTCCATTGTGGTGGTTGAATTCTTAGAAACATTAAGTAGGCTAGAGGTTGCCTGAGTCTAGGGAGAAGAGGAATGCATAGTTACTGTTTAATAGGCACAGTTTCAATTTTGCAAGATGAAAACAGTTAAGGAAATGGGTGGTGGTAATGATTGTACAACTGTGTGAATATTGAATTGTAGTTGAAAGAGTTCTTCTTGTATTCTGATACAAATCCCTTAGCAGATATTTGACTTGCAAACACATTCTCCCATTTTGTGAGTCGTCTTTTTTAAATGGCTAAAATGGTAAATTGCATGTTATGTGTATTTGACCACAATCAGAAATTTTTATGTGAGTATACTGATGGAGATAAAAACAGAAAAGAAACTATTTCTTTTTTTATTACAGTTTAACTTCAGTATTATCTTGAATCAGTTTCAGGTGTACAGCATGGTGATTAGACAGTCATATACTTTATGAAGTGTCCCCCCCCCAATATTTCCCGTACCCCACTGGCACTACACATATTGAATAGTCTGACTATATTCCATGTGTTATAATTTATATTCTTGTAACTATTTCATAACTACCAATTTATACTTCTTAATCCATTTACCTTTTTCACCAGTCCCCTGACCATCATCACCCCTCTGGCAACCACCAATCTGCTCTGTGCCTGAGTCTATTTCAACTTTGTTCATTATTTTGTTCTTTAGATGCCAGATGTAAGTGAAATCATACAGTATTTATCTTCCTCTGACTGACTTATTTCACTGACCATAATACCCTCTTGGTCCATCCTTAGGAAAGAAATCCTGTTTTCACTAGTTGTCACCTTCTGATGCATGTCTTACCAATACCATCATCTCCCAGCCAATGATTTTCTTTCTGTCTCTATAAATTTCCCTGTTACGGACATTTCACATGAATGGAATAAAAATGTAGTCTACTCTGCCTGGCTGGTTTTACTCAGTATGTTTTTAAGTTTCATCCATGTTGCAACACACATCAATTGTTTGCTTCTTTATGAAGCTAAATAATATTCCTTGGTATAGCTATAGCACTTGTTGTGTTTATCCTTCTGTCAGTTGATGGACATTTATGTTGTTTCCACCTTTCTTTTTTTTTTTTTTTTTTTAACAATGTATGGTTGCTTTTCACCTGCCTCCAGCCACAGACCTGACTGGAGACCTGGTTTGCAACCTGGTTATGTGCCCTGGCTGGGGAATCGAACCTGCGACCTTTGGGTTCGCAGGCCGGCGCCTTAACCACTGTGCTACCAGCCAGGGCCTCACCTTTTGATTTATAAAGAGTACTGCTATAAACATTAGTTTCTAAATTTTTCTGTGCACATAGGCTTTCATTTCTCTTAGGCATATATCTAGGAGTGGAACCTCTGGGTCATATGGTAACTCCATAATCATTTAAGGAACTACCTACTGTTTTCCAAAGCAGCTACACCATTTTACATTTCCATAAACAATACATGAGCGATCCAGTTTTTTCACATCCTTGCCAACACTTTTTCATTGTTGGAATTTCTTAGAATAGTGATTCTGGTGAATGTGATAGTGTGATTTTGATTTTTAATTCCCTGATGACTAATGATATTTAATATCATTTTGTGTGCTTATTAGGCATTTGTATGTCTTCCTTAGGAAAACATTTATTTCAGGACTTTGTCCAAGTTAATTAGTTATATGTCTTTATTATCAAATTGTGAGCATTCTTCATATAATCAGTAACAGATCCCTTAGAAGATTTATAAGCTACAAATATTTTCTCCCATTTTGTGAACCATGTTTTCACTTTCTTGGTTCAAGTATAAAAGAATGTATCTTTAATGAAGTCCATTTATTTATTTACTTGTGGTTTTTGCTTTTGGTGTTATATCAAATAATGAATTACCAAATCCAGGATTACAAATATGTTGTAATTCTTTTATTTTTAAAAATTATATTTCATTGATTACGCTATTACAGTCATCCTAATTTTTCCTCCTCCACCAAGCACCACCAACTCCCTCAGGCAATCCCCACACCTTTGTTCATGTCCATGGGTCATGCGTGTAAGTTCTTAGACTTCTCCTTTTCCTACACTGTACTTTACATCCCCATGGCTATTCTGTAACTACTAATCTGTACTTCGTTTTTAAAGATTTTATTTATTACTTTTAGAGAGAGGGGTAAGGAGAGAGGTAGAGAGGGAGAGAGACATCAGTGTATGGTTGCCTTTTGTTCTGTACTTCTTAATCCCCTCACTTCTTCACCCATTCATTGACACCACCTTCCCATCAAAATGCCCTCCATCCATTATTCTTTCTGTTCTTCTTGTTTGCTCAGTTGGATTTGTAGATTCAGTTGTTGAGAGGTTTGTATTTATTGCGATTTTATTGTTCATAGTTTTGATCCTTTTTTCTTCAATAAATCCCTTTAATATTTCATGTAATAATGGTTTGGTGGAGATAAACTCCTTTAGTTTTTTTCTTGCCTGGGAAGCTCTTTATTTGCCCTTTGATTCTAAATGACAGCTTTGCTGGATAGAGCAATCTTGGCTGTAGGTGCCTGCTTTTCACAACTTTGAATGTTTCTTGCCAATCCCTTCTAGCCTGCAAAGTTTCTTTGCAGTCTTAGGGGAACTCCCTTTTAGGTCACTGGCTGCTTTTCTCATGCTGATTTTAAGACTCTCTCTTTATCTTTAACTTTTGGCTTTTTAATTATAATGTGTCTTTGCATGGGCCTCTTTACATTCCTTTATTTTAGGACTCTGCTCCCTAGACTTGCATGTTTGTGTCCTTCACCAAATTAAACAAGTTTTCTTTCATTTTTTAAAATAGATTTCCAATTTCTTGCCCTTTCTCTACTACTTCTGACAACCATATGATGCAAATGTTGGAACTCTTTAAAGTTATCCCATAAACAGCCTACACTATCCTCGATTTTTGGGATTCTTTATTCTTGTTCTGATTGGTTGTTTTGTGTTCCATATGTTCCATATGTTTTGTGTTCCATATGTTGATTTGATTCTTGGCTTCATCCCATCTACTGTTGATGCACTGTAAATTGTTCTTTATTTTGATTAGTGTATCCTTCATTTCTGTCTGGATCTTTCTTATGCTGTTGAGGGTCTCACTAAGTTCCTTGAGCATCACTATAACCAGTGTTTTGAACCCTTCATCTGGTAAATTACTTATCTCCATGTTGTTTAGTTCATTTTCTGATGTTTGATCTGTTCTTTCATTTGGGCTGTTTCTTTTGTCTTCTAATTTTAGTAGCCTTCCTATGTTTGTTTTTATGTATTAGCTAGAGCTGTTTTGATTCCCTGTCTTGGTAACATGGCCTAATGTAGTAGGTGTCCTGTAGGGTCCAATGGCATAGCTTTCCCTATCACCCAGGCTGGCAGGTACTTCAGGTTTGCCCTCCATGTGGGCTGAATAGACTCTCTCTCCTCTTGTACTTGAGTTTTGACAGCTGTTGGCAGGGAGGGATTTACCCAGGCCAACCAGCTGCAAGGATTGGCTGTGACCAGTGACCATTAACCTCCACACTCTGTCGAGGATCAGCTGTGCAGGAGCAGAATGGTAGTGCTCTGACATAGTCTGTAATTGTCCACTGGGTGTGCAGGCTTGGGTTTCCCTGGTGGTGGAGGCCAACATCAGTTCCCACCTGTGTTCTGCTCAGGGCCGCCCTACTTGAGCTAAAAAGCAGTCCGATATGGCCGGTACTTGTGTTGGGCTTGGAGATCCCCAGGGAAAGCCAGACTGAATCTAGGATGGCTACTGCTAGTGCCAGACCTGAGGCCACTTAGCAAAAGATAATGGGGGTTGGGGGTTCACTGAAGCCAGTTGTTACTTGTTTGGTAGGATTTAGGAAGTGATGAAGCATAAGCCAAGACCAACCATTCATATGGAAATGTCATGATTAACAGTTTGGGTGGGCCCATAATTTGGGATGGTCAGAGTTTCAGGGGATCTCCAGTGCAGGACAGTGTTAGCCAGGTTGATGGGGTCTTAGATAATGGCATTCACCTGCCAGCTTTGTGGCTCTGTTGGGGCAGGGCTCAAAAAGGGACAATGGCCTCTGTCCACCTTTCTGTCTGAGAGAAAACTGTGCCCCAGCTATTACCCTGATGCCAGACACTTCAGTTCTTCCCCCATATGCCACTGGTGCCTTTTCAAGCTACTACCCCAGTGCTGGAGCTTAGAGAGTAAATCTGTTTAAGTTGATGTTTAAGTTCTTTAAGGAGAACTGCTTGGGACTTAAGCAATTTCTTCCACTGACTCAGTCAATGCTCACTAGTTTTTGCATCCAGAAGTTATGGGAACTTAATCTTCATGGCACTGGAACCCTAGCCTGGGGAGCCTGGTATGGGCCAACGACTCTTTACTTCTGAAATATCCCTCCCAAATTTTTATCCATCACAGGTGGATTTGTGACCAGCCTGTTCCATTCAGCTTGATTCCTGATGATTCTGAGCGATAGTGGTTCTATGTTTTAGTGTAATCTTGATGTAGTTGTGCAAAGATGCAAGCCATGTTTACCTATGTTGCCCTCTTGACTGGAAGTTCCAAGTATTACTTATGTTTTTACACATTTGTCCTGTATAGTGTCTCATAATTTGGAGTTTCCTGATTGTGTCATCATGGTGGTGTTTAGTGTGTCTCCCTGTTTTCTCTGTGATTCAGTAGTTGGATCTAATGTGGTAATTTTAATGTAGTCACATGATATGTGAGTGTAAAAAGCTCTTAAAGCTAGATTAAAAAATAATACTATGTTAATAAAAGCTTTATTTAAATGATAAAAAATGACTGGTAACTATAAAAGACTGGTAAGAGTTCTAATTACTTGAGAATTCTTAGAATAGTAAGTATCTCTGATTTGAAATGATTTTTCTGGAAGAATTTGCTAAAAAGAAAATTTTACAAGATTTATTGCAACAAATTGCATTTTGACTCTCAAACACTTACTATTGACAAATTCAGCAATAACTTAATGGTTTTGTGCTAACAGCCTTTTTTGGTTTTGTCAGTATTTATGTTAGAGTATGTGAGAATCGTGTAACGTTTCCTTTATTCTTAGCTAGTACATTTTTAAGCAATAAAGTTTCTTTTAATCTTATCATCGTCAAACCGCATATTCTCTCTTCTAAAATATAGCTTAGTGAGATCCAAATAAATTATTTTTTTATTTTATAAAGTGATTTAACTTTTTTAAAGTAACTATTTGAACAATACAAAAGGCATATTTTATAATAAGTTGTAAAAGAGTAAGAGCAATTAAATTAGTGGTAATTCCTGGTTTTAAAAGATTGTTGTTATTGCCATAAATATATATAAGGTAATTATCCAAAAGATAAATTATTTATGACTTACCTAGAAAAGAGATTTGACTTTTACTGCTAATCAATTTAAAGAATAATTTTATTTTATAAATTTGTAGGACTGTTTGTTCAAAGTATCTTTACGGTCATCTCCATCTCAGTGTGCTGTGTTTCTGTGTTTGTTTGATTTTTTCCCCCCATAGCTCATCAGTAGGTTACTTACAACATCCAGGATCAGAACATGTACAGTTTCCTCGAACTACTTCACCATGCAGTTCCCAGCAGCTTCAAAGCCATCAGTGTGCAGGTAGGAATGATAACTGAACAAAAGGCTAATGGTTTTTCCATTTAAGAAATAATTAAATTCCTCCAACATTTCTAGAAAAAGGTTTTGAACTTATGTGCTGAGATATATATACCCAGGATATTTAGGGTACCATCCAAAATCAGAGTTAACAGGTTCGGTCTACTTCTTTCTTTTCTACTGCTGCCACTTACTGCACTGCTATTCTGTTTCTTCCCCTCAGGCTCTTCTTCATTCCCTGCCACATACATATTGATGTTCTCTAGGCTCCTTTCCTAGGTACTCTCTCATTACTCTTCAAGGTCTTCCTAGTAATCCAAACACCTCCTAGGCTTCAACTACAGCTTTTAGCCAACACCTCCTAAGTCTTCTTTGAGCTAAGAAAAGAGCATATAGTCAACCATCTACTGGAAGTTTCAAAGAGACTTTGTATTTACTATTTCTCCCTCTTCCAGCAATCCTTAACTATCTAGAAACTAAAACAAAGATCAAAGTTATATTTAACTCTCTCTGTTCTTCCCTTTCATTCATGCTATCACCATCTCCTCAACTCTGCTACCTTCTTTCCTTCCCCACTGCTACTTTTGATAAAATCTTTTCCTTTTTTATTTTCAGTAACCTCAAATGTTTTTGCTTATTTTATGTTTCTCCTAACCAAGCTTTTCTCCACCCCAGTACTCAAGCACATGTACAGATAGTTCACAAATTACTGTCCTGAAGCAGAAGTCTCTTCATGTCATTCCTCTGAATAAAAATATTTGCTTGGATTCTGTATCTAGACTCTAGTATGTATGCCTCCTGATTATACTTACATGCCCAATTCACACAGAACTTTGTTTCCAGATAGACTATGCTTTTTTTATGCCAAAGATATGTTTGTATCTATTCTTCCCTCTGCCGAGAATGCCTGTCCACTACCTTCTGATTGCCAAAATTCTGCTCATTCTTAAATTTTGACTCAAAACTTACCTCTTCTACAAAGGCTTCCGCAGTCCTTAAAACACAATTGTTGCTTCTTTTTTTCTCTGCTTTCCTAGTGTTTTAAACTCCTTTATCATAACACTGTATTTTATTGTAATGATTTACTGACATTTCATCTATAAGAATCAGAAACTAAAAATACTTATTAAGTGAATGTCTAATAGTGACTGCACTGGATCCTCCCTTACCTTACACTGGAGTGCTGGGTAACAGGCAAAGTATATGCCTAATACTATCAGTGCATAAATCAATCAGATAGGAAGATAGAACAGTCCACTTTCCTCTCCTGTACAATTAGCAAAGTACTTTGACATACATATAATCATCATAGCTCTTTGAGGTCAGCCAAGGAGGTCCTCCTAGCCTCCTTTTTCAAATGAGAAAACAATCAAAAAGCTTAAATTTTCCCAAAGTCAAAGGATATTTCTGGGTGCTCAAATTGTGCTTTGTTAATTCCATTCCCATGTGCCAAACTTTTCCACTGCATGAAATTGATTTACTACAAGATAACTTTTTACTGTATGTCAAGGTTTCTTCTGGAGGATTTTCCCCAATTTTCCTTTGTATTTAGAAAAAATGCCTGTTTTTAAATTAATTCACTTTAAAAATTAAGCATTTTTATAGATTATATCTCAATTGCACTACTCTTTACTAGTTTCTAGTAGATAAGTGGACTATCCTGAGTGACTATAAACCTATTATTTTTAGAATAAGCGAGATATTTAGATCTAGAGAGTTTACTTTAACGCTCTTTTAAACACTCAATGCTTTTAGAAAGAAGCAATTGGGTTTAAATCTGCCTTAGGTACATAATAGTAAAATGTTCAGAAATGTAAAGTCATTGCCATTTATTGCTGTGTATAAAGGTACCAGCTATTTGCTAAAGTATACTGATTGTAGTGTCCTAATTTCTGCTTTTCAGCTATTCCACCTCCCCCACCTAGTGGAGGTATGGTGATGATGCAGCTTAATGTACCAAACAATCCACAGTCTCGTGCCCACTCACCCCCACAGTGGAAACCAAACAAATATTACTGTGATCACCAGAGAGGACAAAAGTGTGTGGAATTTAGCAGTGTAGACAATATCGTTCAGGTAAGATGCTTAATTTTTAAACTTTCAACATTTTAATCACAGAAGATTGACGTAAAGGATTGATACTGAATTGAAACCTTAAACAGATTAGAAAAGGAGTTTGAGTATTTTTATATCCAGACAATTTCTCTCAATATTTAAACATTGCCTTGACAGGTGTGGCTCATTTGGGTGTTATCCTGCAAACCTAAAGGTTGCAGGTTCAAATTCCAGTCAGGGCTCATTCGAGAAGCAACCAATTGATGTTTCTTTCTCACATTGATGTTTTTCTCCCTCTCTTTCTCCCTTTCTTCCCATCTATAAAAAAATAAGCAAAATCTTTTTTAAAAGATTTAAATATTATTTCCCAAATCAGAATGTACATTAGATCTAAAATTTGATAAAGAAAAAGAATTAAGAAATTACCTTACCTTTTCATATAAACTACATTATAGTGTAACCAAAAAGTTGATGAGGGAATGCTCTTTATCACAGGAAGGGATTAATAAATGTAAAAGCAGTGGTATAATTTAAAATCACCATTTTTGAACCCTATTAAAATAATGGATCATATTTACTTGGCAGGGGCGATACCATGATCATGAAGGTGGTTTTCCCAGGGTGAGGCTTACCCATTGCACTCTGGGTGTGCTGACCCCTGCGATTTCCCCAGAGGTGGGAAACTTGACTGCATAATTTGTGGTAGTGGGGAACTGTGTTTGTGCTCTCCCCTGAAAAAAAGAAAAGAGAAATAAAATAATGGATCAAGGAAAAACCATTAGCAAATGCCAGAAACGTAAGGAAAAGGTTTATGGGGGACTTCAAAATGGTACATGAGGCAGGCAACACTTGAAGCAACTAATCAATAGTAGCATCTAAAAGTAGGTCAGCTCTGGCTAGTATGGCTCAGTGGATTGAGTGCCAGCCTGTGAACCAAAGAATCTCAGTTCAACTCTTGAGTCAGGGCACACGCCTTGGTTGCAAGCCAGGTCCCCAAATGGGGGCATGTGAAAAGCAACCACACACTGATGTTCCTCTCCCTCTTTCTCTTTCCCTTTCCCTCTCTCTAAAAATAAATAAAATCCTAAAAAAAAAAATTAAAAGTGGGTCAACCAAACATTATCGGCCTCCCGATATGATATATCTTATCAAAAATAATAATTAAACATGAATCTAATAGAGCCTCTAAGTCTAGCTAGTAGTTTACAGAAAATCCAGGAAGGGAAAAAGCAACTTATATGAAATTATGTCCTTATTTTACAGGACAGAGTAACCCAATTTCTTTAACAGATAAATGGCATTTTAAAACGAAGGATGACCCCTGGCAGATAGCACAGTGGATAAGGTGCCAGCCTGCGAACCCAAGAGTCACTGGGTCGATTCCCCAGCCAGGGCACATAACCAAGTTGCAGGCCAGGTCTCCAGCCAGGTCTGTGGCTGGAGGCAGGTGAAAGGCAACCATACACTGATTCTTCTCTCCCTCTCTGCCTCTCTCCCTGCCCCTGTCTCTGGAAATAATAAATAAAATCTTTTTAAAAATAAAATTTAAAATAAATAAATAAATAAAAATAAATTTTAAATTTTTAATAAATAAATAAAATGAAGATTGAGACTATTATAGATTAAAAGAGACCAAAGAGATATAAAAATCAAATGCTCTTCCTTGCACACTGACCAGTCAAAAGATGTTTTAGGACAAAAAGAGGATATTTAAATGTTAATTTTTAGTATGATAATGGTGTTATTTTTTTAGTTTTATCTTTTGAAACCTTTACTGAAATATATTTTAAAGATTTTATTTATTTTTATAGAGAGGGGAAGGGAAGGAGAAAGAGGAGGAGAGAAACATCAACTCACACAACCCCAACTGGGGACCTGGGCTGAAAAAACAGCAGGGGAAATAATAGTCAAAGTTGGATGATAGGTAGATGGAAGTTTGTTTTACTCATCTATCTACACCTTTATATCATTGAAAGTTTACAGAATGAAAAGGGGTTTTGAAACATTTCTTAAAAGATAAGCTACACAAAAGTATTTACAAAATACATGACAAAATCATAGCAGAATAAAAATATCAAAGGTCATTTATAGGCTAGCTCACAAACTATATATAGCCAATGGCCATTAAATAGATGAAAATTTATAAACATTTCTATCTATATAATTGAGAAAATATAGGAAGACCACTGATTTTCAATGTTGGCAGAGCTACAAAGTTGCACTGAATACTTGTTGTACTGTAAATTGCCATAACTCTTTTTGGAATGCTGTTTAGTGACATTTTTTTCAAAATGTAAACAATAAATAGCCTTTGATCTGCAAATTCACTTTTGTAATTTCTGTTCTGTAAAAATTGTGGAACAAACATGCAAAAATATGTGGATAAGGATATTTCTTTCTTCTCCATTGTAACATTGAAAAATTGGAAATAGTGTTGATAAATCAGTACAAACTCTGTAAAGCCCTGTGAGAAGATCTTAAAGTTAGATCTCAGACTGATCCTTGACACAGAAACAGCCTGCAACAATCTATAACAAAAATAATAACAAAAAATCCCAGCAAATTCTGAAAAAGTAGAAGAATCTGATTTCCACTCTTACCACATTATCGAGGCTCAAAGATTCAGTTTTAAACAAACAAAATACAAGGCATACAAAGAAATAGGAAATAAAGCACTTTTCAAAGGGGGGGAATGTCAACAGAAATTGTCCCTGAAAAAGACCTAATGGAAAAAAAAAAAAAAAAAAGCCCTGGCTGGTGGCACAGGGGATAAGGCACTTGTTTGATTCCCCAGTCAGGGCGCATAACCAGGTTGCAGGCCAGGTCCATAGCTGGAGGCAGATGAAAGGCAACTATACATTGATGTCTCTCTTTCTCTGCCTCTCTCCCTAACCCTCTCTCTAAAAAGAATAAATAAAATCTTTAAGGAAAAAAATACCTAATGGCAGATCTCTTAGACAAAGACTTTAAAACAATTGTCTAAAGGATGCTCAAAGAACTAAAAGAACAATGTAGAAAAATAAAAAAACAATATATGAACAAAATGGAAATGTCAGTTAAGAGATAAAATACCTGTAAAGAAACCAAAAATATGTATAAATTCTGGAGTAAAAATACCATAATTGAAATGAATAAATACTCACTAGAGGAATTTAATGGCAGATTTGAGTAGGCAGAAGGAAGAATCAAAGTACTTGAAAATAGGACAGTGGAAACTATCAAGTCAGAGGAACAGAGAGAAAAAAGGGATAAACAAAAGTAAACAAAGCCTAAGGAGCCTGTGTATGTGTGACATCAAGTGGAATTACATATATATATGAATATATATGTAGATTTACATATACATATGTGTGTGTGTGTGTATATACATATATATATATATGGACTTCACAGAAGGAGAAGAGGAAGGTGCAGGGAGAATATTTGTAGTAGTAATTGCTTAAAACTTCCCAAGTTTGATAAAAATAAATGAATATAAACATCAAGTAGCTCCACAGACTTTTTTTTATTTATTTATTATTTTTAGAGAGAGGGGAAGGGAGAAAGGTAGAGAAGGAGAGAAACATCAATGTATGGTTGCCTTTCACCTGCCTCCAGCTATGGACCTGGCTGGAGACCTGGCTTGCAACCTGGTCATGTGCTCTGGCTGGGAATCTAACAAGCGACCTTCAGGTTCCCAGGCCAGCGCCTTATCCACTGTGCCACCAGACAGGGCCAATCCACAGACTCTTAAGATGAATTTAAAGACATACAACAAGACAGATTATAATCAGTCTTTCAGAAGACAAAGCCAGAATATTAAAAACAGCAAGAGAGAAATAACTCATCACATACATGGATCTTCAGGAAAATTATCAGCACATTTCACATTAGAATCTTTGGAGGCAAAAGGTCAATGTAATCCAAGTGCTAAAAGATGAAAAACTGTCAACCACAATCCTTGATATGGCAAAACTGTCCTTCAAAGTAAGGAAGAAATTAAGATTTCCCAGATAAACAGAAGCTGAGCCCGGGCCTGTACAAAATTCTCAGTGGAGTCCTACAGAGTGAAATGAAAGGACACTATAGACATCACACAAAGCCATGAGAAGAAATAAAGTTCTCCATTAATTAGAAAAGCTGATAGTATTATACCAATGGTTTATAACTCAACTTTTTGCTTTGCACATGATTTAAGAGACTCATTTTTTTAATTATCTAAAAGTATTTTTGTAACTTTTTATTTGTAACTCCACACTTTATTTTCTACATAATTTAACAGACTAATGCACTTAAAAGAATCATTATATTGTTTTAGGACACATAGTGTATAAAGATGTAGTTTTATGATACCAGCAATCAAAAGGGGTAGCAACAACTGTAAAGGAACAGATTTTTTGTATGGTAATGAAGTTAAAGAGGTATAAATTAAAATTAGAGTATTACAACTTTAGGGTGTTAAGTGTAATGCCCAAGGTAACCCACAAAGGAAAAATAATTATGTAACGTATACAGCAGGAAATGAGAACAGAATTTAAACATTTTATTATTAAAAATATCAAGTAATCACAAAAGACAGTAATGCAAGAAATGAGGAACAAAAAGCTATAAAACATTTAGAAAACTAATGACCAAATGACAAAAGTAAGTTCTACTTAGTAGTTACTTTAAATACAAGTGGATTAAATTCTGGCCAAAAGACAAAACTAAACTTTAGACCAAAACAGTTTACAAGATGCAAAGGACATTATATACTAATAAAAGTTTCAATAGAACAAGATATAACAAGTATAAAAATGTATCTACTGTTAGACTATCAAAATACATGAAGCAAAAACTTACATAGATGAAGGGAGAAATAAACAGTTCTATAATAATATTTGAAAACTTTAATACCCCACTCTCAATAATGGATAGAACAACCAGATAGAAGATAAGGAAATAAAGAACACAGTAAACCAAGTAGATCTAACGTACACATACAAAATACTCTACTGTACAACAACAGCGTACGCATTCTTCTCAGGTGCACATGGGATACTTTCTAGGATAGACTATTTATGCTAAGCTACATAGTAAGTCTCAACAATTTCAAATGGTAGCTATCTTTTCCCAACCAGCATCATATTTGAAGTCCTACCCAGAGCAATAAGGAAAAAAAATGGAAGACATCTAAATTGAAAAGAAACAAAATGATCTCTGTTCAGAGGTAATAGGATCTTTCCACAACATACATGTATAACTAGAAAGGAAAAATAGTAACTTGACAATGGAGAAACCAAGCAGACTCCACTGTACTCCTGCCATCCAATTGAAATAAACATCACCAGTGCTACAATGACAAATGGGAACATGTTCCTTCTCATGTGACGCATGGAGAAGGACACAACATCACTTCTGTCATATTCCTTCACCAAATGTATATCATGAACTTCTTGATGAGAAAACAGCAGGCAAACCAAAATTGAGGAACATTTCACAAAATAACTGATCTTTAAATGACCTTCAGAAATGTCAAAGTCATGAAAGAGAAGGCTAAGACTGGTCCAAATTAAAGATTAAAGAGACATGACAACTAAATGCACCACTTTATTCTAGATTGGATTCTAAACTAGTTGGATTTTTCTTTTGGGGGCTATAAAGTATATTTGTGGGACAATTGGTACCATTTCAATGAACATATATAATATTATTGTGTTGTTAATTGCCTAATTTTGACAATTATGCTGCAGTTATGTAAGAAAATTTAACATTTGGGAAATCCGAGAATTCTTTGTACTATTTTTGCAGCTGTTCTTTATGGATGAGTTATTTAAAAGTGAAATGTTAGTTAATGTGAAAAAAAGAATGAAGTTGATGTAAATATTCTCTTAATGAAAAGTACATATTATATTATTGTCTAGGTATAAAAGCAAAATTCACTCTGTTACCAATGTTTATCTTTAAGCATTGGAAATTATAAATTTCCATAATTTAAAATTTTTTGTCATAAGTTTATATTGCAATAGTATAACAAGTACATACTTACAATAAAAAGTAAATAAAAACTTTTGTCCCAAAGGAAATTTACAAAAAGCCTGGCTAAAATGCTGACCCATTTTCTTGATGTAATTACAGCATAGCCCTCAATTCGGTAGTCCCATTATCTCACCAGCTCAGTCGCCAGCACCAGCTCAGCTATCCACCCTGAAAACTGTTCGTGCTTCTGGACCACCACTTTCCATCATACCCCAGTTTTCTAGACCTTTTATCCCCGGGCAAGGTAAGTGTGCATGAAACTAGCCAGGGCCTCAAAGAATGTTAAGACATCAATCCAATAACTTTGTGATTTACCCTGGTATTGCTACCTTTTAGTTCTCAACAGGACTACATTTTCACCTCCACCCAAGCATATCTGTTATTACCATATGCTCTCCTGACCTTAATGTTTTATCACCAATTAATAATTAATAATTTACTGATTACTTATATTCAGTAATCACAAAATAATATGGTTTTAACTTACTATTCTTAGCCTCCATTCCTCTGTAGTAGTAATAAGCAATTTCTATGTTTATTTCATATCTCTAATTTTTGTATTAGAATAATATATCAAGAGTTTATTCAAAAACTTATTCAGCATTTATTGAAGCCTTACAGTACCCCTGATACACAAAAATGAATAAGGTAAAAGCTTTTTTATTAATATTTTATTTATTTTTCAGAGAAAGGGGAAGTGAGAAAAAACGAAACGCAGGAGAGAAACATCAGTCAGTTGCCTCTCTCACACCCCCAACTGGGGACCTGGCCTGCAACCCAGGCATGTGTCTGACTGGGAAACGAACTGGCAACCTTTTAGTTCGCAGGCCAGCACTCAGTCCACTGAGTCACACCAGCCAGGGCTAAGATGAAGTCTTTATCCTCATCAATCCTCAGTCTAGTTGGAGGGACAGACACACAGAGCAATGATTATAAAATAATAATGGAAACCATTAATTTTATTTCCTGGAATTTATTGTAAGGATAAATGCACACAATCAATGCAAACAACAATTTATGCATAGAAGTTTATTCTTTGGGGGAATGTTTATTTTTTAATTTTTTATTATATTTTTTTGTTTATGCTGTTACAGCTGTCCTTCGTTTTTCCTCTTTTGACCACCTCTACCAAACCACCCTCCTCCCATCTAAGGCTGTCCACACCCTGTTGTTTGTGTCCATGGGTCATGTATATGTATTCTTTAGATAATCCTTCATCTTCTTTCATCCAGTCCCCTCCCGGACCACTGTCAGTCTATTTCATGTGTCCGTGCCTCTGTTTCTATTATTTTATTTTGTTTATTAGATTCCATGTATAAGTGACATCATATGGTATTTGTTTTTAAGTTACATGGATATTTCAAAAATGAAGAAGTCCAATAAACCCTTGAAAAGATGTTCAACATCATTTTCATCAGAAAAAGTAATACTGAAATCTGAATGAAATATTACTTGGTCCCCACTAGAATGGCTATAATCTAAAAGACTGGCCCTGGCTGGTGTGGCTAAGTGGATTGAGTACCAGCTTGTGAACCAAAAGGTCTCCAATTTGATTCCCAGTCAGGATATCCAGAAAGCCAAGCAGGTTCCCCAGTTTGAGGCCTGCAAGAGGCAACAGATCAATGTATCTCTTGCACATTGATGTTTCCCTCCTTCACTTTCTCCCACACTTCCCCTTTCTCTACAAAGTGAATGAGTAAAATCTTTTTTAAAAATTAAAAGACTAACAACACTAAATGTTGGTGAAGATACAGAGCAACTAAAATTCTTGCACATTGGTGTGGGAGTGTAAAATGATAAAACCACTTTGAGAAAAGATTTGACAGTTCTTTACAATGTAGCAATTGCACTCCTAGGTATGTACCCAAGAGAAATGAAAACATATCTACATGGACTTATACAAGAACATTTATAGCAGTCTATAATAGCCCACTGGACAGACCCAAATGTCCATCAACAGAAACTGGGTAAACAAACTATAGTGTATCCTTACAGTGGAATACTGATCAACAGTGAAAATGAACAAAGGCAGTTACTGACATGCAACAGCATGGAAGAAGCTCAGAGTTATATATTAAGCAAAAACCAAACCAAACACACAAAAAAATAAGATATACTATATGATTCTAATTATATGAAATCCAGTTACAGGCAAATTAAACTATGATGTTAGAATTCAGATAATGATATGGATGAGATATGGAGTTTACTGGAAATGAGCTTTAGGGAACTTTTCAGAAAATGTAAATGTTTATTATCTTTTTTTTTTTTTAATAATATTTTATTTATTATTTTTAGAGAGTGGGGAAGGGAGAGAGGCAGAGAGAGACAGAGACAGAAATCAATGTATGGTTGCCTTTTTCACCTGCCCCCAGCTTTGGACCTGGCTGGAGACCTGGCTTGCAACCTCATTATGTGCGCCCTGGCTGGGGAATCAAACCTGCAACTTTTGGGTTCACAGGCTGGCACCTTATCCACTGAGCCACCAGCCAGGGCTTTATTATCTTTTTAGGGTCATGGTTACATGGACTTTTACCAAAGATGTCCATTTTGTTTTATGTTAATTATATCTCAATCTTTTCTTAATTATAAAATACACACACATGCAAGTGAGCCCACATGTAGAACAAAGATTAAAAAATACACATCAAAATGTTAGAAATTATTAAATTACTAAAGTGGTTTTTATTTTCTCCTTTGTAATATTCTATTTCCAAATTTTCTACAAAACCAATTACTTTAATCCAGAAAGACAAACCATGTTGTAAGAAATAAGTTGAAATGGTGTGGGTTGGAACTGTGGCAATATAGTAATATCAAGATGCATGGTCTAGCATGAATGCTCCAAGAAGAGTGCATAGCATGGCCAATAAGGGGGTATCTTCGGTTACTGCTGGCTGTAGTCTCTCATCTCCATATTTGAAAAGAATATTCCTCCATTGGCCTAAACTTAATTCTGACTTCTTTGTAACTGTATTTTATGCATCTTCATAATTCACATGTGCATGTCTGGCCTCAGTGCTAATTCTTCTGCATCATTTTTGCCCTTCAAGTAGTGCTTGGAAAGGAGGGGTCTATCATGGGTGTGTTCTGACAGGGAGCTGCCCAAGCACCTTCAGAGCATCTGTTAGCAAAAGCACCAGAGATGGGTAAAAACTTCACACCTTGCTTCTCTCTATTATGAAAGTATTTAAAGAAAGGGGATATATCATTTCCTGAAGATGCTTTCTAGCACCTACCTATAACCCTCTTCCAAACACAGAATGTGCTAAATTTGGGTACTTGTGGTTAAAATTAAATGAAAATAAAACAAATTAAAGCTATCTTCCCCAGGACAAGGCTTTTGCAGTCAACATTTATTAAGCCCCTTTCATGTGATAACTTTAGGTATTCCTAAGTGAAAGAAAATAATTGGAGTATCTTCATCCTGACTACCCTACACTTGTTAATTTAGGAAGAAGGTACTTGCTCATGAATAACACTTAAGAACTGTGTCACTCTGACCCTGACTCAGTGGCTCAACTGGTTAGAGAGTTCCATACACCAAAAGGTTGTAGGTTGGATTCCCAGTCAGGGCACATACCTAGTTGCAGGTTCAATATCCGTTCAGGGCATGTACAAGAGGCACACAATTGATGTTTTTCTCTCAGATCACTGTTTCTTTCTCTCTCTCTTCTAAAATCAATAAACATATCCTGAGATGAGAATTAAATAAAAATAAAATGACTTTTTAAAAACCTGCCACTCTTTATAAGCAAATCAAAATTATAGTTATAAACTTTCATTTAAAGAGAGCTTACAATGTAATTATACCTATTAAGACTCTAAAAATGTTTCTACATGTATGTGTCAATATATACATGCATATATTTACAGTAGTTAATAGTGAATATGGGTCTTTTCTTTCCCCTGAAATTTTATGTTAATTTTTAATCATCAGAAAACGTGGATTTTAGTATCTCAAGTGATTGGAGGTGGCATTACAGTTATTTTGGTGGGTTTCATTTGAATGTTAAGATATATAAAGAAGTTTCTTTTCACGCTATCCCCCAATGACCCAGTTCCCACCACTTACCCTCCTTCATAACAAGTTATTAGTTCCTAGTCCTTTGAGAAGTTTACCCCAGCTCTTTAAAGGATATTTGAAACTTAACTCTTTTTAAGAATATGTCAGTACCTAACTCAGCTGAGACCATTTAGAAAACTCTAAGAACTTTATAAAGGAGTAGAGAAGAAGGTAAAAATGTTTCTGTTGACTTTCAGGAGATGCCAGATATCCATTACTTGGCCAGCCGCTGCAGTACAATCCTCCTGCTGTACTCCACGGACATATTCCAGCCCAACAGGTGAGAAAGCAAGCCCTCTGACCGAGACTCTGTTGGCAGAATGTCAGAATTCTGTTGCTGAGGGTGGAGTGCCCTGGTCCCTCGTGTTGGCACTGCTCAGGGAGAGCTCTGTGCCTTACCAGTTGATTTCTTACTGTTGTCACTGGCCTCACCAGGAACAGAGCAAGGGATAAGGTGGAGCACTGCATGGCTGAGCAGTGATTCACTCATGCTATCCAAAACTGGCTGGTGGCTAGTCCTTAGAGCCCCTTTGCTCATGAAAGACTAGCAAGTGACTGGACACAGTGAGGAACAGAAGTGCCATTGCCATAGAGACAGAATTCAGAAGGCCTGGGATTAAAGTTTTTCTGCTGAAATATAAAACACAGACTGAGGATGGTTAGGTGTTAAGTTTTTTATCATGATGAACACATTTTTTCCACATTAAACTGTGGTTCTCATCTTTCTGTTGGTTTTCAGGGTCATTCTGGCAACAGACATGGAAACCGAGGAAGGAAACAAGCTAAAAAAGCTGCATCTACTGACCTTGGTGCAGGAGAAGCAGGTGTGTCTCTGAACAGCAACTTGATGTGGTTCTACCAACTATTGACCAGCTCAACAGTCTTTAAAACTATACTACAACACGGAAATGGGCTTTCCTCTTCCTAGAGTCCTGCAAAATGTCATAGAAAATTATGCCACCGATAATGAATATGTTTTTATAATGCTATTTCAGGTTTGAGAGGATAGTAAGTTATAGGTTGAGTTTAAGAGGGGTGAAGGAACCAAAGGGAGAAGATATATGTGACAGGAATAGGTAGAAATTTTTTGCCCCTCTTCTTTAAGAAGGGAAGTAATCCTTAACACCCATACAGAGATATTTTGAATGAACAAATATATCACCTTTCTGTGACAATATGTTCTCAAGTATTTAACTCTACTCATCTTCATTGGGGTGGTTAGGGCAAATACTATTATCTTTATTTTACAGTGCTAGTATGAAGTTTAGGAAACTGCCCAAACTCACATACCTTGCCCTAGCTGGTGTGGCTCAGTTGCTTGGACCATCGTTCTATAACCAGAAGGTTGTGGGTTCAATCCCCAACCCAAGTGCATACGGGAAGCAACCAATCAATATTTCTCACATCAATGTTTGTCTCCCTTCCTGTCTCTCTATAAGCAATGAATAATTAACCTTGGGTGAGGATTAAAAAAATTAAAAGAAACATTTTTAAATCACATGCCTTATTTAGAGAAGCCACTGTACAATGCTCTTTTGTCTGTGCACCTATCAGTGAAGGCTGAAATGGATAGTTTGGTACCATTAGCTCTACACTCCTTGCCTAGAGGGTAAGAATGATTTAAAAGACAGCCATAACAATTATAACTTTGTAGATTTGAATGGATTTAGAAAATTTTGTTCATTTTCTGTCATTTATGGACTTAAAGTACTTTTTGGTCCCTCTTCAGTAACACAGATTATTAATTCTACATGTTTTCATTCTAGCTGTTGGGAAAGTCTTGGAAATCACTGAACTTCCAGATGGAATAACTCGCATGGAAGCTGAAAAGCTCTTTGGGGAACTCTTTAAAATTGGCGCCAAGATACGGTGGCTACGGGACCCCCAGTCCCAGCCACGTCGTCACCCCCTCTGCTGTGGCAGTGGGGACAGCACTGTCAATTCGGAACACTCTAAACCCAGTGACTTGGCCTCCACGTACACCGTCTTAGCCACATTCCCTTCCATTTCAGCTGCGCAGAATGCACTGAGGAAGCAAATTAACTCGGTTAACAAATTTAAACTGAGAACAAGCAAGAAGCACTATGACTTTCATGTTTTGGAAAGGGCAAGTTCTCAGTAACAGAGCCACCTTGGACCCTTGGCCTTTATGACTCCCCTGTCCTCTCCCATCTTTAATTGGCTTGGTACTTGGAGCTTCTGTTAATACGATAGGGATTCCTAGGATGTATGGTCATGGGGTAACAGCTTTTGAAGACAGGCCAATATTCCAGCAAATGGGGGAAATACACACTCACCCCAATGACTGTAGGAATCCATATCGGAATGATACGGAGTTAGCAGCTTTTTCTGAGGAAATGCTGTCTAAATGCCTCCTAACTTTTATAGTTATTTTGTTTTATATTTCTGAATTCTTGTATCAGATCCAAAGCTCTGTTGTACAGCAAATTACTCTTCAAAATTATTACAGTCAGTTGCAACCTGAATTCCTTTTTTGCAGCCAGCACAGTGTGATCCAACATAGAATTGGGGGAAAAAGAATACAAGAGTGGAATAACCAAGTCAGAACCATGTGCTATCTTTTCAAGGGGCTGAAGGGTGACCAAGGAGAGCCCACAGATAGGTTACTCTTCCCCTATATCTCTGACCACAGAAACAATTTCCAGAAAATACAGAATTCCCTCACTGGTTTCTTTCCTTATTTGTTCTGGTAGTATGACCGTTAAGTATAAATTAAATTATGTTATCTTTAAGGCCTCTTAATCAAACCACGTAGACTCAAAGGGGAATAGGAATCATTCTAGGCAGGAAAATACTTCCACTATTTTTTAATGTCCTTCCAGTAACTAAATGCCACTTACTTTCATTTCCCTCCTTGTGGCTGGCTGTTTGGCCACCTAAGTAAATACATTTGATGAGTGCTGGAAACTTCTTAAGCAGTTTAAAATTTGTTTTCATTGTTTGCAGCAGATCACTGGACATCCAAGATTCATTGCACTTATGAACAGGAACCTTTTTTTCAATTTCTGTGTAATTTGAAAGGCTGTACAATGTGTGCTGATACAAGCCTTTTTCAGTTCAAGAGAATAAATGTTTACAAATATAGACCCACTTTGTCTTTTGTAAATTAAAATCATCTTTTTTAAGTGAGTTTCAGTATGAAATACTTAACCTGTCCTGAAGATCAGTTTCAAACCTAAAGAAAATGAAGACAGTTAAATCCCTTATCTTTTTTGTTTGGTTGGTTTTTTCTCTATTTATTTATTTATTTATTTTTCATTGAACTTACTGGGATGATGTTGGTTAATAAAATTATATAGGTTTCCAAGGTACAATTCTACAATTCCTCATCTCTACAACACATCAAATTCTCTGTGACAGAGATTCTGGTAGGTATGATTCATGTCGTTTTGTTCTCTCAAAGATAATACCAATCTATTGTAGGCAGTTTTGAGTATGAACATACTTACGTAACTAAAATTAGAACATTGGTGGTGAGGTAGAGGATTTTTATTTTTATCCAATATATTCATCACCTAATTAATTGTCCAGTTTAGAAAGCTTTCCCCATTTGTTAGCCAAACAAAGTGCTGAGCTGCCATATACAACTTGCCTGGAGACCAGCTTGCCTCCAGCCCAGAGTAGGAGTAGCAGGTGTTATCATGCTGACACAGGTGTTCACTCACTCCAGAGCATTTACAAAGTCACACTTGGATCCTCAGAATCCCAGGCCTCCCCATAAGCTTATGCATCCTGGTTATGAATATTGTACTCCCAGGAACAGAAGTTGGAGCTGCCTTTGAGTCATGTCAGATTAAGGAGCTATATGCACACAGAGGAAAAAGTCGGGACTGAAGATCATTTCCAAGACCTGTTGAATTTTTATTATTTTTCACTGTAGAGAGTCAAAGACCTAGAGCATATGTAATTAGTGCCAGCACTGCAACAAGAATTATTCAATCATACATAGGAGTGAAGACAAAAAATACAACCCTGCCCTGGCTGGTGGCACAGTAGATAAGGCGCTGGCCTGCGAACCCAAAGGTCACTGGTTCGATTCACCAGCCAGGATGCATAACCAGGTCTCCAGCCAGGTATATAGCTAGAGGCAGGTGAAAGGCAACCATACATTGATCTCTCTCTCTCTCTCTCTCTCTCTCTCTTTCTCTCTCTCTCTCTTTCTCTCTCTCTCTCTCTCTCTCTCTCTCTCTCTCCCCCTCTCTCCCTACCCCTCTCTAAAAAAATAATAAATCTTTAAATTCTTTTTAACATTATTTATTTATTTATTTTTAGAGAGGGAGGAAGGGAGGAGAGAGGAAGAGAGAAGAGAAACATCAATGCATGGTTGCCTACTGTGTGCTCCAAACCGAGGATCTGGCCTGCAATCCAGGCACGTGCCCCGACCGGGAATCAAACCAGTCACCCTTTGGTTTGCAGGTCAGTGCGCAATCTACTGAGCCACACCAGCCAGGGCAAAAAAAACAATCTTTAAAAAACAAAATACAACTCTGTGGTTTATTTAGTTCTCTTGAGTATTTTCTTACTCTTCTAGTAGGAATCCTAGTAAACCTAAGTGGAGATTCTGTTGGCTTTTTTGAAATTGAGGTATAATTGACATAACATTTGTTTCTCCATTGTACAACATAATGATTTGATTGGATATTTGTATACATTGTAAAATGATCACCACAAGTCTCGTTAACATCCATCACCATACATAGTTTCAATTTTCTTGTGATGAGGAGTTTTAAGATCTACACTTAGCAAGTTTCAAATATACTGAGTGTGTATGATCAGTTGACAAAAACTGCATCTTCTTATTTCACGTGCTGCTTATTATTTGAAAAACTATGTTTTTAAGGTTATGATTTAACATCATTGTTTCAGATATAAAGTATTAAATTCTGAGAGCAGCCATCATGTCAAAGGAGTATGTTAGAGCAACCATCATTTCTGGACGGCATGCAGGGTGAACTGCTAAGGAAATTGTGGGTTTCAATAACATCCCTTTACATACAGTTGACAACGTGAAAAAGATATATGATGCTGATCCTGATGTCGCTACACCAACAAGGAAAACGCATAAGGTATACAAGGATATTGTACACAGAGTCCAGGAGATTATCAATGAAGATCCAGGATGTTTACCTTGACGTTTTGAGAGAAGTAGTTGTACTGTGGATGAAGCAAGTTGCAAATGGATGTCACAATGTCATTTTCTCTTCCAACAAGATGGTACACCAGCACATGACACCAAAAAGGTGCAAGAATTTCTCAGTGTCAATGTTCCTGAATTCTGGTCAAAGGAAATCTGGCCACCTAGTTCACCAGATGCATTAAAATCATAAGATTTTAGACTTATTATGTATGAAGCATTTGTGAGAGAGAAAGTAATACACAATCTTGTTCCAACAAAGAGGCTGTTAAAGCTAAGATTAAAAACATGGTGTGGCCCTGGCTGGTGGCACAGTGGAAAAGGTGCGGGCCTGAGAACCCAAAGGTCACTGGTTTGATTCCCAGTCCGGGCACATAAACCAGGTTACAGCCAGGTCTGTAGCTGGAGGCAGGTGAAAGGCAACCATACATTGATGTTTCTCTCCCTTCCTCTCTCTCTGTGGAAATAATAAAATCTTGAAAAAAAAAACAAAAAACATGGTGTGTCCATGGATAAAGAAAAGTTAATGAAAGCATGCTCAAGATTCTGAAGTCGAATCATCTATTCAGCAAATGGAGACATTTTTTAACAACTTAAAAATAATAACTATGTTTATGTATTTACATACAAGAATAAATTTATTTCAAAGTATAACACCTGTGGTATGTTGTTTATTTTACTAAAATTTTGCCAATTGATTGCATGCACTCTGTAAAATACAGTATTAACTATAGATGAGGAGTTTTAAGATCTACTCTTAGCAACTTTCAAGTATACAATACAGTATTAACTATAGTCATCATGCAGTACATTAAAACCTAAATTGTTGCTTTATATCTTTGGCTGACCCTGTAAGACTTGAAGACTGGCCAGAGGAAATAGTTAAGAAAGCAGAATGAGGCTATTGTTAAGTCAGCTCTCAGCCACCACCATACCGGCATTCCCTGATAATCAAATGGGGATAGTTTGAAATTGCCAAGACAACCCCCCATACACACATTACAAAAATAATGCATCCATTCTCTAGCCCCTGTTATTCTAGATATGGTTTTACCTGCAGAAAAGTGGTGGCAGGACGAAGCACACACAGGAAAATATTTAAGATGTGATTTGGCCTAGACTTTTAAGTCTTCCAAAGGGTAGCTTCAAATGTCCCACAGCCCTGACTTTTTTTTCCCAGAGCAATGGCCATATTTAGGGGCAGACAGCACTTTTACAAATGGGCTAATCTTACCTGTGGCAATACAGGGTGGGGCAAAAGTAGGTTGAGTGCGCAGAACAGTTTATTCTTGTATTATTATTATCGCATTATTTTCCATATGAACAACTAAACCTGCTTTTGCCTGGCCATGCTAATACAGGAGCAGCCCCTTCTTTGAGAATGACAGAAGTCACTTAATAACTTTACACTTCTGTTTTATATACTAGAAAGCTGAGAATATAGCTTATAGTTTTTAAACCCTTGGTCCACAAAGAAGATGGATGTATTGGGTATGTGTTTGTGAATCTAGAGCATTGTGTGTTTGCCATGATGCTAACAATAATTAAAAAATAACTAACTTGTCAGCTGAGCTGAAAACAAGATAAGAATCTGATCCATGTCCCTCCCACCCTGGCCCTGCCTTCATTCTAAAAAGTTACTTTTCTGGTCCCACCACGTAGGAGCCTGTGGCCTGCAGTAGTGTGGAAACACAAGCTTCAGTAAAACCCATAATGCTGGAGTGTCTTGGGAAGAGTTAAGCCAGCTCAGTAGCTGAAGAGTTGTGTTCTTCACATTGACATGTACATGTACAACAGGGAAAAAAAAAAGCAAAGTGTGAGATTCTATAGCAGACCAGCTGCAGGGCCTTTGTGAAAATGGCCAGATCCCCCAGTCCTGGTCTACTGCCTGCCCACAGAGGATGAGATGTGGTACGTACAGTCCTCTAAGGTAGAAAGCACAGCATATTTTACCTTCTGGTTCCCAGCACGGCCCTAGCATAAAAGTGCACTATACATGTTGGCATGATTCAAAGCTGGCCTCGTGTGGCTTAGAGTTCTAGAAGTCTTTCTGAAATGACACTAAAAAGACCAAAGGCTCATTGAAGCCATTCAACTCAGATTTTCCAGCATGAAAAACAGGCAGACAATTTATTCCCAAGCCCACATATGCTCAAACTACAAATTGCATACTTATTAGTCATCTTCTCCTCAAGTGTGTACATTTGGATTCATTTTGGTTTGATTTCAACTGCATGAGACTATTGGAGGACAGTAAGGAAAAGACAGCAGGACCTTCTGAATCAAAGCTGGTTCTTTGCAAAGGAAAGGAGGGGGAAGCACTGAAATAAATCATTATCCACATGATGTACCCCTGCCCCCCCCCAAAAAAAAAATCACTGTTTCTGTTACCTTGCTGTTTAACAAACCACCCAAATTTAGTGTCTCATCCTCCAAGGCAGCTCTGCCTGATACAGTAGGCAGTGAGAGGGACCTGAGCAGAGGAGGAACAATAAGCTAGGTAGAAAGGTCACCAAGAGCAGAGAGACCCCAGTGCCTAGCAAAAGACAAAAGTAGGGTGGGACCTTGCCCCCAGGGTTGTCTTTCCTCCGATAATGCTGGTCTTGTGGTTTAGACCAACCCGTTGACCTTTCATATCACTGGTCATGTGGTTCCCGCCCTCCCCTACCCTTTCCTCTCCTGACCTTTCACCAGTCCTTGTAGTAGACTCCCCCAGAGGAGGATCAAGAGGGCCTCCTATGATTCCTTTGCGCAGCCAGCCCCTTAAGCATTTAGCCCTCAAGACCATGAGGTTCTGACCCAAACTCAGTAATCTTAGGAACAAAGCCTGGGGTCTGATAACCACAGAAACAGTTTTGGTCAAACTAGAGATAACATCTAGGCCCCAATTTTGTTTCAACTCTAAGCCATGAAAAGCAAAACCAGGAGGAAGTGATGCTAATGCTCAGAAGCCCAAGCTCCCCAGTTTAAAGTTTGGGGTGGGATTTTAAAGGTGTACAGGGACCAGATATTCAGAAGCACTGGTGGGGCAAGTTTTCATTGGAGGACCTTGGAGCTTGGCCTCTTATGATAAGGGGCATAAGCACAGGATCTTCCTGGACAATGTACCCCTTGCAAGGTTCCAGTATTCAAGTTCCAGTTATGCCCCAGTCCTTTGGTTTGGGGAAAATGGAAAACTGGTGTAGCTGGAGGCCAAAGTTCTCTTTCCTATGCATGCCTTGGCTACATGACAAAGTTTTGGTCCATTATCTCCAAAAAAGTAACTGAGTGTCTTGCTAAATAGGATAGAACCATTTTGAGCTGGTTCTGCAGATACCTTGGCTCAGAGAGCTCAGGGTGATCTAGCCCTACTTACCTCTCTGATCTTATACCACCCCAGTACATCTGTATTTGTTGTTTCCCCTACCTGGAACGCTTTTCCTCTGAACTTTACCTGACCAGTGCATTTCTCTTTCATACAGATGTCATTTTAGCAGTGAGGCCTTTCTTAGCCACAGTATAATGTAGCTACCCAATCACAATCTCCTACATCATTTTATCTCAATTTTCTGTCTATCATCACTATCAAATCTTTCATTTATTTTCTGTCTCCACAACTAGAACGTAACTTTCATGAAGTCAGAGATCTTATTTTGCCAGTAGCTATATTTTCAAGCACTTGGTTGTTAAACAAATACTTGTTGAGTGTATAATGACAAAAAGAAGATCAGGAGAATCCTACCTAGCTTCCTGAACCTGGTTATTTCTCTGGTTTGGAGCTCTTGTAAGTGATAGCAGCAGATGGGGGAGAGCTGGAATACTGTAGAAGCATGGTTCCGTTCCTTCATGGCTTGGACTGGGCTGGTGTTCAGAGATAGTCTAGTTGATCACAAGGCTAAATGACATAAAATGTGAGTATGAATCCCCTGAACAATCTTGTTAAAAAGCAGATCCTACACCCTGGCTGTTGTGGCTCAGTGGATAGGGACTGGCCTGTGAACCCAAAGGTCACTGGTTCCATTCCCAGCCAGGGCACATAACCAGGTTGCAAGCCAGGTCTCCAGCGAGATCCATAGCTGGAGGCAGGTGAAAGGCAACCATACATTGATGTTTCTCTTGCTTTCTTCCTCCTTCCCTGCTCTTCTCACTACAAAAAAAAAAAAAAAAAAGGAAAGGAAAGAAAAGAAAGGCAAATGATTTTTAAAAATGCAGATCCTAATTCAGTAGGTCTGGGTGAGGTGATGCTTAAGATTCAGTAAGCTGGTGATGCTGCTGGTACTCAGACCACATTGAGTCACAAAGCACCAGGGCATCTCCATTTTCAGAGAAATAAAATACAAAGCTAGAGTGGGGATTTCCATAGATACCCTGAGAAGAGGAGGTTGTTATTATACTAGGTTATAAGAAAATCACGCAGCTCTGTTATATCATTAACTTGATAAACCCCTCATGAAATAAGCTGCTTCAACTAACACAAAGACAAAAGCCAACAAAATACTTATTTTACAGTTTGTCCCTTACAATGTTGCATCAGTAAAAAAATATCCATGAGTTAACTATTCTTCTCTAATTATAATCTACATCAGCCTACATTCCACCTTTATTCACCAAAATACCACTCTTTGTCAAATTTGGACACCTCTTACATATTCTTTCTATATTTGGGTAAAGTCTACACCAAATGAGTAGCTAGTGTGACTCAGCTTTCATCTTCTCTTTTGCTCTGAAAATCTGCACCCCAGCATGGCTGTGATCCAGGTATGCGATCTGGGGCTCCATCAGCCACACTTACATCCATCCAGAAGCTGATCAGGGAGAGAACAGGAGAAGAAGCAGGCGCTACATAGAATTTCTGTTATAGTTTCTATGTGGATTGTTACAGAATGCAGGTCTGGCTGCCTGCTGCAATGAAAGCCTAACTTGGGAGACAGGTGATAGGGACATCAAAGTGATTTGAATGTTAGCATCATGAGAAGATGGGGGAGCTCTTGTTCCAAAGCCCATCTCAACATCTCAGTGCAGGCAGAGGTGTTTATAAGGAGGGAGAGGGAAAGCAAAACAAAGAGATCAAGGGATGGGGGTTGAAAAGTTCTCTACGTGCAGACCAGCACAGTCCATTCCGATAAGGATCTCGAAACTGGTCAGGCGATGGTCTGACTTGCATCATTCTGATTTCTGTCATTCTGCTTTTAGGTTGAAGGTCAACAAATCTCCCACAGCTGGATTGAAGGTTGGAGTCTATATCTTTTGAAGTTAGTTTCTAGGATTCTTAAACAAATATGCTGTTTATCAACAAGCTACATATTAGAGTCAGCACTTACAGAAACAATGTTAAAAGCATGGTGGGGTGAATTGTAATTCCCCACTGTTAACAAAATCCCGGATTTCAAAATTGCCCAGCCTTGTCCTCTAGAGAGTTTGTGAGCAAATAACCTTTAATAAATCACTTTTTTTGCTTACACTGACTAAAGTAGGTACTGCTATTTGCACCACTGTTCTCCCCTAGTGGTGAAGAAAGGTGCAAAACCTACTACAGTAATAGTCTCCTTCTCCAGCAGGAATCCATTTTACTTCCCCAAAATTTGGATTTTGGCTCCCTTGAAACCTCTCCTCACTATCAACTAACTGTAGTTCAAGTCCTTAAAGTTTCTCACCCAAACTATTACAATAGCTTTTTACCAGGTACAAAATTTTGAACTTGAACTCCCTTTCTTATAGACCTTCGATAGTTTCTATTTCCCATAGGAAAAAGTTCAAATCCCATATAATCTGGCTCTAGTTTGGTTTAGCTTTTGGCTCCATGCACCTGCATTCTGCCACTTCCTTCAGCAGTACGGTCTATACACACATTTCTTTTTTCTGAGCCACACCATGTACTCAAACGCCTATTTGCTTATACTGAAGGAACGCTTATCACTTTCTGCTTAGAAAATGTCCACAGAGCCCTACCTGGTGTGGCTCGGTGAACTGAGCACCCGCCTGGGAAACAAAGGGTCACTGGTTCAATTCCCAGTTAGGGCACATGCCTGGGTTGCGGGCCAGGTCCCCAGTTGTGGGAGTGCAAGAGGCAGCCACACCTTGATGTTTCTCTCCCTCTCTTTATCCCTCCCTTCCCCTCTCTCTAAAAAAACAAATAAATAAAATCATTACAAATAAAATGTCCACAGAGCTTTCAAGATCTCAATTGAATGATTATTTCACTACAGCATTTCTGTAGAATTCTCCTAAACTCTCACAGAACTCATGCCTCTTGCCTGGCACTTTCATGGCATTCTGTATGACCACTGATTCCAGGCCTTGTCATACTTATTCACTGAATTATAGTATGTGTTCATGTGTCTGTCTCCACAAAAGCAGAGAACATGTCCTACCCACTGTATCAACCAGACAGGATGCTTCTAGCTGCAATTAATAGGAAAACAGTGGCTTAAAAAATCACATGCATTATTCCACATAACACGAAGCCCTCAAGTGGTGCTTCCAGGACCCAGTTTCCTGACATCTTTCAGGCATCTTGACATGTCCTTTCGGGAGGGTTCCTCTCATAGCTGCCACAGTTCTAGGTTTGTCTACAAGTAACATTCAGAAGCAGAAATAGGAACATCTCTGCAGTATGGCTTTTCCAGAAGTTCCCAACAGATTTCTTTTCACCTGTCATGCACTGGAATTATGTCACCTGCCTCTACCCAAAAAGATTATTTGATAAGGGGAATGAGAGCACTATAATTAGTTAAAACAATCAAAATTCACCCCCTTGTGGTGGGAAGGGGCTTAGCAGTCTCCCCTGAAGGACAAGGCCAGTTAGAAAAGCACCAATAAACACAGGGTTGTTAGCAGAAAAGGGAGAGATGACTTGTAAAGGTAGGAAACCAAGATCTGTTCCATTCACTTCTGTCCTTCAATGGTTAGTGCGGTGCTGAGCACATAGGTGCTCTGCAAATGTTTATTGAATTAATGAATGAAGCAACGATGGACTATGCCATGACATCTTAGTTTCATAGCCCATTTCTATTCTTACTGCCACCCCTCTAGTTTAACCCCTTATCATTCACTCCTTGATTATTTCAGTAGCCTTCTAACTGGTATACTTAATTGCAATTTGTCATTCCTTCTCTTTCACTCCATTTATCCAAATCCTATGCATGCTTCATCCATAAAGATTTACGTAAAAAAAAAAAAAAAAAAAAGATTTACCTGATATTTCTAGTCAGGTTAATCTACTAAGATAAAAATAACACCTAAACCTTAATTTATTTTCTTGTATGTATGTATGTATGTATTTTCCATCACCATTTATTTCCCCTATACCATCTTCCACTTCTACCCACTTCTCTCCCCCTGACACCTGATGCTTATTGAACATTTATGTGCTAGGCATTATACTAAGGACTTACAATGCTTAAACTTTTTCTTTAACTTATTTTTAAAAACAGTTCAAAGGCACTAAAGCAAACAAGGAAATTTATTGGCTCACTGTAATGGAATAGGCCAGAGATAGATGCTTCAGTCCTGACTGAATCCAGGAGCTCTGCAATATCATCAGGATAAACTGTCTTCATCTGCAGGCTGTTCTATGTGTGTTGGCTTTATGTAAACAGATGCTTTCCATTAGTTAACAACATAGCCACCAACAGACCCAGCTTTCACTATTCTCTTAGCAACCCAAACGAAGACTACATAGTTCTTTTCTACTAATTTCTACAAAAATCCAGAAATTTAGTGTCTCCAGTCTGGTTTGCGTGACCCTTCCTAAACAAGCATGGTGGTCAGAAAAATTGGTTGACTAGCTCTTGTCTCATGCTTACTTGTGGGGTGAAGGCAGCATGGCCCAGACCACATACCCTGAGAGTCCCTGCCCCAGGAAAGACTGATAAGCTATGATCACGGGTGGAGAAATGAACACTAATAGGCAGAAACACCAGATGTCCATACTACATACGATACCGTTCCATTCTTTTTTTTTTTTTTTTCTTTACAAAAGTTTATTCTTAAATGTACAATAGGCTCCAAGACAACACTTCATTCTACCTATGGGTAGCAAGACATGTTGTGACAGGGAATCCAGGTGTTAAAACAGGAATGGAATTAAGGATCACCATCACCTCAGGCACAAGGAACCACTCACTTTTTGCCAAATTTCTTAATTCCACCTGTAGCCAGGGGCCTCTTCCCCTCAGCCTTCGCTTCTAGCTCCTCAAGCTTCTTCTGCTCCTCTTTTTGATCCTGCTTGAATGTCTTATCTTCCTCATCCATCTCCTTGACCTGCTTCTTGGGCTGCTTCAGGGGCTTCTTGCCACCTTTGCAACCAGACAGGGTGCCTGCCACCCTTTCCCCAGATTCTGACACCGGAAACTCTTCTTCTTCTTCTTTTTTTTTTTTTTAAGATTTTATTTATTACTTTTAGAGAGACGGTTAGGGAAAGAGGCAGAGAGGGAGAGAAACATCCACTTATGGTTGCCTTTCACCTGCCTCCAGGTACGGACCTGGCTGGAGACCTGGCTTGCAACCTGGTTATGTGCCCTGGCTGGGGATCAAACCAGCGCCCTTTGGGTTTGCAGGCTGGTGCCTTATCCACTGTGCCACCAGCCAGGGCCTCATTCTTAAAATAATCCATTGATGTCAGCATCACTGCTAGCTACATTTTAAAGAGGCTTGGAAAGTTTAAACAAGTAATAATCTATTTGATCAGGTTTAGAAGTCCAGAGGCTATACCCTAAGCATTATATCCATTTCTTAATTGCACATAACACAATTTATATTATACCATGTCATATATTTGGTTTTGATCATATACTGTCAAGTTATGGTTAACCTCTCATGTAAACATTTTATTCCAACTCCTAAAGCTGTATTATCCAAAATGGTAGAGAGTAAGCCCTGGCTAGGTAGTTCAGTTGGTTAGAGCATCATCCCAATATGCCAAGGTTGCAGGTTCAATCTCTGGTCAGGACACATACAAGGCTCAACCAATGAATGCATAAATAAGTGGAATAACAAGTCAATGTTTCTCTCCCTGTATCCCTTCCTCTCTCTCTCTCTCAAAAAAAAAAAATAATAATAATAAAATAAAATAAAATAATTTAAAAAAGGAGGTACTAGCCATATACAGCTAGTAAATGAATTAAATTTAAATAAAATAGATATTTTGTTCCTCAATTGCACTAGCCACATTTCAAATATTCAGTAGCCACATAGGGTTAGTGCTGATCACATGGACCAGAACAGATACAGAACATTTCCTTCATTATTGGGAGGTGACAACTGTTTTGGAGTCACCCCAGGAGCTGGAGCTGTCATACTCCTTCCACAACCAATAAAGTCTATTGTAAAAAAGAAAATCACTTATTGTTGGAAGTTCTATCAGACAGCACTGTCCTAGTAAACTGAGATAAAATCTCGTATATCTTCGATGTCCAATAGAATCTTATGTACAACAGACTCTGAATAAATGTTGATTAACAAAGACTACAAATACAATGAAAATTGAGAGTGAGTTGAATAATTTAAGAGTAAATTCAGGCCCTGGCCGGGTAGCTCAGCTGGTTAGAGCATTGTCCTGATGAGGCAGGGTCATGGGTTCAATCCCTGATCAGGACATATACAACCAATGGATGCATGGATGAGGGCAAAGATGAACAGATCTCTCTCTCTCTCTCTCTCTCTCCCTCCCTCCCTCCCTCCCTCCCCCCTTCTCTCTCTCTCTCTCCATCCTTCCTCTCTCTCTAAAATAAAAGATTCTTTTACTTTTTAATTTTTAATTTAATTTTATTGTTGTTGTATTATATCCATCCCCTTTTTACTCCCCTCTGTTCCCTTAAAAGATTCTTTAAAAGAGCATAATTTCAAAAAGATGTAGAGATGGGCTAGAATGGTCAACTTGTCACCTTACCTATCTTTGGTAGCAAACAGGAACAGTGTAGTGTCTAAAATTCCCTGTCATTTCTTATCTGGACAACTGCAATAGTTTCTGAATGCTCGCACCCATACTTCCTTTGCCATCCACACTGTGGTAAACTTTTCAAAATACAAGCAGAATCATATCACTTTCATATTTAACATCCTTCAATGACTTTCCACTGTCCAAAATCCTTAACAGCATGCCCCAGGTCCTGCATTCTCTTAACTTGGCCTACCTACCTGTCCAGGCTTACCCGGCACTTGATCTTGCCCCTGCTGAGATTCTAGTCACACTGAACTCCCTAAATTCCTCAAACATGCCATACTGTCTCATCTCCAGTTTCTCTACAGTGTTAACCTTCTGCCATAAATTGGTGGGTTTCTTCCCATCTTGTGGCAGAGATTGGTTGGTTTTTAAGCAAACTTCGGTAGGGGGTGGGTGTATCTCTTCCCTAGTACACTGTCATACTAGGTTTTCCAGCCTCCTACACCTAGATGGGCCATATGTCTGAGTTTTGGGCAATGAACCGCAAGCAGAAATAATGCGTGCCCTGGCATGCCTGGCCCCTAAAACCTTCTAAGAAGTTTGGCCTGCCCTTGCTAATCAGGGGAGCACTAGAAACCAGTAGTTTTCATCATCAGAGAGCTTGTTACAAATGCAGAATCTTAGTTCTCACTCCAGACCTATTTGAATCAATATGTGTTTTTAAGATCTTTTGGTGATCTTTAGGCATTTCATGAAATCAGCTTGTTGGGTGCCTGTGGAGGATCTAAAGGAGATCTGTGGGTGTCAAGAAAAGTAAGAGCCATTGGATGGGAATATTCGAGAGTTCTTGAATGACTGTATAGAGTGGAGCACCCTTGTACTGGCATCTCCTTACACCTCTGACTGGTGTTAGTCTGTGACGTAAATGAGAAATAAACCTTTTCTGTGTTAAGCCATTCGGATTTGAGGATTTTTTCCCCCACATATAATTTTCCTTTTTCCTAGAACATTTATTCTCCCCATCTTCCCCTCCAATTTCTGGTTAATTTGTACTCATATTCACCTTCTGTTACTGCCTGCGGTTAGGCTGCTCTTCCTCCAGGCCTCCTTATCTCAGTCCTCTAGACTAAGTCACATCTGCTTGTAACAACTCTCATAATATCTTGTACTTTCTTCTCAAAGCATTAATCACAATGGTGGTTACATGAGTAACTGGCCAATTAGTTGTCAATGTTTTCTATCCATCAGTATACAATCTGCAGGGTAGGAAAAATGTCTGTTGCTTTTGTTCACTAACATATTCTTAGCTCCCACTGGTGCCTTTCCTTTCTCAGTATATATCTGTCCAGTGAGTAAATGAAGAAATGATCTGGCTGGGCCAAATGCTTTGAATCCTGAAGCCGTATATGTATATTTAAGTGTGATTTTAGCAGGCAGGCAGAAATAATAGCCAACATTTGTAGAGCAGTTAATTACAGTTGTCTCTTGAAGAACACAAGCTTAAACTACACGGGTGTATTTATACATAGATTTTTTTCAATAAATATTCAATTGGCCTTCCTTGTTGGTGGATTCAACAACAGCAGATCCAAGATAGCATTTTTGATCCACAATTGGGAATCGTGGGTCAAAAATAATGTGAACTCTACACATTGTTCTATGTCATTTTTATATAAGGGACTTGAATATCTGTTTTTTTGGTGTCCACTAGGGTCCTGGAACCAACCCCCACTGATACAGATGAATGACTGAAGTCAAGTTTGGGGGAAGTCAAAAGTTACAGATTTTTTTTTTTCTGCATGGTGTTAGGGGAGTGGGAGGGTTTGGAACGATGACCCCGTGTTGTTTAAGGGTTAACTGTACTATGTGCCAACCACTTGCTAAGCACTTATAAAGGTCCCTATTGCATCATCACAATAGATCTAAAAGGTTAAGTTCTAGTATTATCCCAAGTTAAGAGTGAGGCAAATGAACTGTTAGAGGTGAAGAAATTTGCCCAAGGGCATGCAGCTAGTTTATGCCTTGGCTGCATACACAAATCAGGCTGTGTACTGCATACATGAGGCAAGCTGACTCCAAGAGTTCATGGACTTACTTCTTAAGCTATCACAGCCTTGCTAATGTAGTGACAACCATTTCTGATTTGTCACCTGGAACTACAGGAGAAGTGCCATACTATCTTTACTTATGAAAACTGAGTTGTGGTGAGTGAGGCTTGGTACATATTCAAATGTTCCTCCTCTCCTTTTTAAGTTTTATATGCATCATAAGCCTTATATAGTATCTAAACTGTTCTATTACTGTTCAATAGGTAAGTAATTATTTTGTAAAATCTTTTTTTTTCACTTTTCACTCCTTCACTCAAAGAAAAAATGAGAACAGAGGATATTATTTTTCCTTTACAGGTTTTTAATATAAAATGTCTCTGCAATAGGTAGGTCATATAGCTTCCTCTAGTGGTAAACAGGTGCAAACTTCTATGGAATAAAAAAGTATTTTTAAGAATTTTTTTTAATTGATGAGAGAGGTTTGTTGTTCCACTTATTTATGCATTCATTGGCTGATTCTTGCATGTGCCCAACCCGAAGCCCAAACCCACAATCTCGGTCTATACTGGAACAATGCTCTAACCAATTGAGGTACCCAACCAGGGCTGCTATTTTCTTTTGTAAAGCATGGTGTGGTGACTGTATATTTCAAGGTGATAATACCAATATCAGTAAAAACGTCAGTAAAAATTGCCCTTTTACTTATTTTTCAATAAATGGTGAAGACTTAGCACTGAGTAGTTCGGTTTCTTAGGCACATTGAAATAGTTAAGCACCCTTTCACCAGTTGCCGCTAAGGTGCTCGGTCCTTCCGAGGAAGCTAAGGCCGCGTTGGGGTGAGGCCCTCACTTCATCCGGCGACTAGCACCACTCCCGGCAGCGCTTGCCCAACATTCGCTCAACACCATGGCCTCCGTCTCGGAACTCGCCTGCATCTACTCGGCCCTTATCCTGCACGACGATGAGGTGACAGTGACGGAGGATAAGATCAATGCCCTCATTAAGGCAGCTGGTGTAAACGTTGAGCCTTTCTGGCCAGGCTTGTTCGCAAAGGCTCTTGCCAATGTCAACATTGGGAGTCTTATCTGTAATGTAGGGGCTGGTGGACCTGCCCCAGCAGCTAGTGCTGCTCCAGCAGGAGGTCCTGCACCCTCCACTGCTGCTGCCCCAGCTGAGGAAAAGAAAGTGGAAGCAAAGAAAGAGGAATCTGATGATGACATGGGCTTTGGTCTTTTTGACTAAATCTCTTGTAACATTCAATAAAAAGCTGAACTCTTAAAAAAAAAAGAAAAAGAAAAAAAAAAAAAAAAGAAAGAAATAGTTAAGCAACCAGAGTTAAAAATTCAGTTTGGTTCAATCCCTGATCAAGGCATATACAACCAATGAATGCATGGATGAGGGCAAAGATGAACAGATCTCTCTCTCTCTCTCTCCCTCCCTCTTTCTCTCTCTCTCTCCATCCTTCCTCTCTCTCTAAAATAAAAGATTCTTTTACTTTTTAAATTTTTTAAATTTAATTTTATTGTTGTTGTATTACAGCCATCCCCTTTTTACTCCCCTCTGTCCCCTTAAAAAACTATTACAGTTGTCCAAATTTTCTCCCTTTGTCCCCCTCCACCTAGCACACCCCACTCCCTCAGCCAACCCCCACACCTTTGGTCATGTGTATAAAAGTTCTTTGGCTACTCCATTTCCTATACTAAAATCCCCATGGCTATTCTGTAACTACCTACTTGTACTTAATTCCCTCACCTCTTCACCCATTCCTCCACACCCCTCTCCCATTTGGCAACTATCAAAACACTCTCCATGTACATGATTCTGTCCCTGTTCTTCCTTTATTTATTTATTTGATTATTTCCAGAGTGGGGGAAGGGAGAAAGGGAGAGAGGGAGAAAGACATTAATTTGCGTTTCACCTGCGTCCAGCTAAGGACCCGGCTGGACACCTGGCTTGCAACCTGGTTATGGTGCCCTGGCTGGGAATCCAACCAGCGACGTTTGGGTTGGAAATCCGGCCCCTTATCCACTGAGCGGCCAGCCAGGGCAGTCCCTGTTCTTCTTGTTTGCTTAGTTTGTTTTTTAAATTCCAGTTTTATTAGATATGTATTTATTGCCATTTTATTGTTTATATTTTTTGGTTAAATATCTCCAGAAAAGGAGTATTTTCAGAGGTAGCACCTTCCTAATCCTGCAAAGATTATCAACTGGTTGTATTGCTGGAGAAGAAATTTAATTGATGTAGAATGTATAATGCTGGAGAATAAATCAAATTATTATTCTGTTTTTGAGTTAATTTAGAAAGCAGCTATGGCAATAAGATAGCTAAGTGTTGTGAGGTTTTGTAATGAACGCTAGTCAATGACTAGGAAATCGCTCAAACTTACAAGTGTGCGGGATACCTCCCCTTAGGTACATGGGCTGTGTGGCATTACAGAAAGTGATTGTCGTGGTTATTTTATCTTGTCTTTTCTTCAAGGTTGGGCTGCTAAAGTTCAATCAAATAAAAACTCACTAAATCCCTACCAAGCCCATTTAGTTCCATACCTAGATTCCCAACCCTATCATAATGGCCACTAATCATAATAGAGAATTACATCATCCCCTACTAAGCAGAGCTGCACACTGAAAATCACGAGGGGAAAGAGGACAGACAGCACCGCCGAGTCAGTGGAGCGCCTTTATAGATTGTGAGGTGGCTCTCACTGCTGCTTCCCCTCGCCGGCCCCGAAATCACAATTATATTTTCCTCAATATGAAGGCGAACAAGCCTAAGAAGACTACAATTCCCGTAATGCCACACGAAGGCGCTGCGAACGTGCCATAGCGGTTTAGTCATCCTTTCCACTACCTCCTTCCGCTTCCGGAACCGCCAGGCCTAACGCCTAGCGGGCGCGCGCACGCACCCACTTGCCTAAGAGACAAGGCCCTGGGTCTCCGTGCCGACCGCGTCCTGTGGCGTCACGTGACGTGACGCGCTGGGAGGCCGCTGACGCATTGGCGTGTTCTTGCGTAGCCGCAGGCGGAAGGCGGATCAGCTGGGACTGTCCCGCCCCGGGGTCGACGAAGGGGAGGGCGGGGCCAGCTCCGGGACCACGGTGACAACGCTCTCGGCGATCGCCTAGGCCCGAGTGGAGCGATGCTGTGGTTCCAAGGCGCCATTCCCGCGGCCATCGCGTCGGCCAAGAGGAGCGGCGCGGTCTTCGTGGTGTTTGTGGCAGGTGAAGGGGGCGGGGGCGCGAGAAATGGCCGGACACCCTTTCAGGCCTACCTTCAACCCCAGGGTCCCCCAGTCTGCCCTCGGGCTGACCGCCCCTGTCCTGTCTGCGCCTTTCACCCACCGCCCGGACGGGAGGCACCGGTCCAGTCTCACCTCCGTAGTGCCTAGAGCTCGGCAGACCCCTCTCCGCGAGAGGCGAGGAGACGCTGCGAGCAGGCCCTCGCCGCCCAGCCCGGTGCTGCCTGCCGAGCGTCTCCCTCCGGCGCCTTCAAGGGAGTCGGCGCAGATAGACCCCCGCAGCTTTCCCGGGCGCCCCCATAGAGCTTAATGTCCTCGGGGACCCACTTCGGGATGCCTTGACGCCCGTGTGTAGTCCTGATGTTCAGGGGGGAGTACGACAGGGCATTCAACGGGCAGTTGGGTTCGTCGTTAGTTTTGAACTGTCAGGAAGAAAGCTGTGTCATCTGTGAGCAACAAAGACGGACCACCTGATGTTTTCGGTTATTGGCGGTCTTGACCGAAACGGGAACTGTTGAGCTTTATAGGTTTGATTGTTTTAGTGGTAGCGGGGAAGGGTATTAATATGAAATCATTACTTTGTTGCAAGTTGATTTTTTTTTTAAACCATTTGTTTAGAAGTGGACGTTCGATCCTTTTTGTTTTCCTGGTCTAATATCTACAGTTTCCAGGACGTGTATTAATTCATTTACCCCGGGTTGCTCTAGGTTACTGTGCTCCGTATTTTATTACTCTCCTATTTAATTAGGAGAGTAATAAAATCTTCTGAGTTTACAGTAAACCTATGCCTCTATGTATGGTTTTACCGATTCTTGTTACATGAACCAAATCAGTGTTCGTGATTACTGTTAATTTGAAGTGTGTTATTTCAACTATTTGTGTTTAATAACGTTTTATTCATTATTAACTTGTAAGTCTTGGAAGACTAATAGCTCTGTCTCTTTATGCACTGGAGAGTAAGTTGCTGAAATACGAGTTCGAGTTTTAACATTAAATTTGAAATTTATAATTGTTTTGTTATGCTAAATTTATAGCTAAGTTTTTAATGCTATTAATTTAGAAAAGTTTGCTTCATATTATGCTTTTACAGTTTTTATTGTACTGCTGTAATGCTGTAAGGGATAAGTGGATTAAAAAGGAAAGAAAAGTTAAATGAGAGACATGATGCTTATTAAGAATACAGTGATAGCTTTACATTTTAAGTTGTGTCTTTTACATAAAAACCTCAGTTGATTCTTGTGGTAAATAGAACATCTATTTATAGATGGAGAAAACTTATGTCCACAGTGGTTAAATGATATACACCAGGGTCACAGAAGGATTTATATCTTGAGAAATTAAAATTTTTTTCTGCTTAAAAAGTATTTGTTTCTTAAGAAAAACTGAACAGTTGTAGACTTTATGTGATTATTGAAATTGGTGTAGAAACCAGAAAAGGATTATGGTAGTCATGTCTTTAAACAAAACCCACAATTGATGATATCCAGATGCTCCTAGAAGGCATTCTTGGGTTAACCAGTTAATATGAAAGAATTAATGCTGGATTTAATTCACAAACAGTTGGAAACCCATTTGGAAACAGTAGTGCTAATTATTATAATAGTAAAATAAAATTATAGGTCTTGGGGGCTTTGTGTGTATATATACATTCTTCGATTTGTGTGTATATACACATTCTTCAATTAACTTTTTATTGATGAGCATGTATTCAATGCTTTTAGAATATCAGTGATTCTGTTGAATGTTTGCAGGAAGACTATTAGCAATCAGTCAGCATCTATTCCTTGATCCCTTCAAAATACTGTTGGCTCTTCTAGTGTTTTAGGAAGTTATCACCCAGAATAGGTAAGATTAGTGTCACTCTAGGAATTTGTAAACAATAGTGTCATGGAACTGCAAAACTTACAGGCTGCCTAGACCTTTCATCATAACTCTGAAGCATACAGACTCAGGATTTTCTTAGATCTGAGATCTCAACAATAATATACTAACTCAGGAGAAAATTAAAAAGATATCTTTATAGTTGGAACCAGTGGTCTTAAGGGTAACTTTGTTTCTTATAACTACCCAAGTGGGAAATTTTTTAGGCAAGTTGTTTAGTGAACTTTTTATGAGTGAATTAAAGAACATTATAGGATTGATGTTAGAAGACCAGAAAGATTACTACTAGTTCAACCAACAAATTAACAAGGATTTTCAAAGTATTAGCTTTATAAGTTGTAAGAAAAAAAAACTGAAAAGGATTTTATTTTATTCTTGGGAAGATAGAATAATCTGACAAGGATCCTGAAAGTAAGGTGTCAGTTCACTGACTAGTGTTTGTTGCTAGTAGGCTAAAACTTCCTTGACAAACATTGTTTACTGCCTTTCATGGTTAAATAGACCATAATAGCCTAACTTAAAGGTTTTAACCATTGAAGGTTTTCTAGGTTGGAATTGCTGGCTCTTCTAGGGTCTGGAGTCTTTGCTTCTCAGCTTGTACTGTTCTCTTTATGTGCCTTTACTTTCGATACTGTTGATACCACCAAGGACACAGTGCTTTCTCTTAAAATCTGAGGCCCACTAACTCCATAGCATAGTTCATAATTTGACTTAAAGTCAGAAACCAAAGATACATAAGTGGCAATTAATAGTTCCACTCAGTAGTGTTAAGAATAGCTCTCTCCCAGTTAAGTAATTCCAGCTTTACACCTCTTGGCCATGCAGCTGTTACCAGCATTAGTCTTGAGTTATGAATAGACAATGTTTGGGGGGTGGGGGGCCGGATATGACACCTGGGTCCCTGACCACATGGTAGAACATAAGTGAGGGAGCACAAAGCACCAACCTCAGAATTAACAGATCCATACTTCCAGCTATTTACTAGACATCCCCACTTGGATGCCTCACGGGATTATAAAGCCTAAAAGTATAATTAACTGACTGAACTTGGGTTTTCTCTCCCGGTGTTCTACGTCTATGTAAATGGCACCACCTTACGTCTAGGTGGTTCATCTTTGACTCTTACCTCTTCAGTCTCATCCTGTCTTATGTTCCCTATTGTTCACAACACTACCAATCAATCTACAGGTCTTTCCCTATACTTAAATTTCTTTTTCTCAGTGAACTCTTGGCTCTTGGTATGTCATCCTTTAAAGGTCTTACCTTAAATGTCACCACAGAGAGGGCTTCTGACCAGTGTAAAGAGGTCTCATTATTTTCTTTAATAATTCTGTTCTTTTTCCAAAGCACTTAGCAAGTACCTTTTTCTGTACCATTTGATTTTACTTTCCACTGAGGGCAGACAGTGTCTCATTTGTTTTATATTTAGTTTATAGCCCAAAGCTTAGCACAGAATAAATGTGAAATAAAATAGTGAATGTATGAAAGGAAGAATGAACAAAAAGTATCCCTGATGCATTGCTGTCTTCTTGTAACAAGTGTTTGTAGTAACACAGTTCCCATACAGCTGTTTTTGAGTTTGATATTCTTGGCATTGACTTGGAATATTATACCTCTCTGCACCCTATAGTATCTAAAGAGGTGTTCAGAATGTCATTGCGAATGATACTTTTCCCCATCTGCTTCTTTAACATTTAGGATTGTGCTAATAGGCATTCTTTTTGGTCTTAGTCTGTGGGTACATTCAAGTTCCTGGGGATTGAGAAATCCCCAGATTTCTCAAGCCCCTATTCATGGTACTCCTGGATCTCCCCGCCACACACAAAATATACTCAAATGTACAACATTAGTCATACTTACTATATCAAAAATTTAGTTACTCATTTTGAAAAATAGTTATTGAGAGCCTGCCATGTGCCACCTACTTATTGTTGTAGGTGTTTGAGTTAATACATATCAATATGTAAAAACCAAAACAGACCCTGGCTGGTAGCACAGTGGATAAGGCGCCGGCCTGCAAACCCAAAGGGCACCGGTTCGATTCTGAGGCAGGCCACATAACCAGGTTGCAAGCCAGGTCTCCAGCCAGGTCCATGCCTGGAGGCAGGTGAAAGGCAACCTTACAGTAATGTTTCTTTCCCTCTCTGCCTCTCTCCCATCCTCTCTCTCTAAAAAGAATAAAAAATAAAATAAGTCATTGTATTTATTTAAAAAAAAAACAACCCCAAAACAATCCTTGCTCTCTGGAGCCTGCATTTAATGGGAGGTACAGAGAACAGTAAACATAACAACTAAAAACATATTCTATTAAAAGTTGGTAATTGTTAAGAAAAAAAGGTAGGAAATAAGGAACCTTGCGAATTATCTGAAGGTGTATAGTTTTAGAGTGGCGATTAGGAAGGCTTTATTAAGAGGATAATATTTGAGTTAGCGCTTATGGAAGAACATTCCAGGCAGAGGAAACAGCTAGTAGAAATACCTTTAAAGAGTGTCTTTCATAATTTGAGGGACAGAAAGGAAAGGAATAGCAAGAAAGTAAAAGGAAATAGAATACAAAATAATTGGACCTTTGTAAGGACTTTGGCTTTTACTTTGAGAGAAAATAGGAAACCATTGTAGGATTTGGAGTAGAGGGTTGATGTGATCTGAGAGTTTAAGAAAAGTTGCTGTGGTAAGAATAGATTGAGCCCTGGCTGGTAGCACAGTGGTTAAGGCGCCGGCCTGTGAACCCAAAGGTCGCAGGTTTGATTCCCCAGTCAGGGCACATAACCAGGTTGCAAACCAGGTCTCCTGTCAGGTCTGTGGCTGGAGGCAGGTGAAATGCAACCATACATTGATGTCTCTCTGCCTCTCTCCCTTCCCCTCTTTCTAAAAATAATGAAAAAAATCTTAAAAAAAAAAAGAATAGATTGAGTGCCCTAACCAGTGTGCTGCACAGTTGGTTGTTGGTTGTTCTGAAAAGTGAAAGGTCACTGGTTCCATTCCCCATCAGGGCACATGCCTGAGTTGTCGGTTTAGTCCCTGATCGGGATGTGTAGGAGAAGCAACCAATCAATGTTTCTCTCCCCCTTCCTCTCTAAATATAAAATAAATAAAATTATTTAGGAAAAAAGAAAAAAGAAAATAGATTGAGCATGGAGACCAGTTAGGAGGCTATTACAATCATCTAGGTAGATGTGGTAGCGTAAATCAGGGTAGTAGCAGTGAAAATGGTAAGATGCATTTTAGATATACAGTTGACCCCTGAATAGCATGGGTCTCTTTATACATGGATTTTTTTTCAATAAGTGTGTAGTTAGATGCATATTTTTGACTATCCTAAACCCTGTGTTGTTCAAGGGTCAACTGTATTTTGGAGATAGAGTCAACTGAAGTCAAGGGTAACTATAAAGGTTTTGGCCTGAGAACTGAAAGGATGGAGTTACTATGAACAGGTAACGGAAATGGGGAAGGCTAAGTGTGGATTAAATTGGTGGGGTCAGGGGCAGGGGGAAAGGCAGTTTACAAAAGAGTAAGTATAGAATGATCTCATTTTTGTAAAATAAAAAATGTGGCCTGAAAACTCTTTTTTAATTTATAAATTAGCAAAGGTTGCTCACCTTGAGAAAATACTTAGCTTTGCTAACCCCAAAAACGTGTTTTAGTGACTTACTTGGGTGAGTTTCCCTCTGTCCACTAATAAATGGTTATACCACATTATAGGTCTAAAATGGAAACTGTCTCTTGATAGGTATAACTTTATTTTTAACTTAAAAAAATATTTTATTTATTTTTAAAGAGATGGGAAGGGAGGGAGGAAAAGAGGAAGAGAAACATTGATGCATGAGAGAAAGATCAACTGGTTGCCTCTTACATGCCCCCAACTGGGGACCTGGCCCCATAACTTAGAGATGTGCCCTGACCTGGAATTAAACCAGGGAATTCTCAACTTCTGGGTTTTGTAAGTGGGTGCCCAACCTACTGAGCCACACCAGTCAGGGCAATAGATACCACTTTTAAAAATTTTGTCATTGAGGCATGATATACATACATTAAGTGAAATACATTAAGTGAACACCTACATGAATTTTTACATGTAAGTGTACCTGTGTAACTCATCCAAATTAGATATAAACATTTCCAGGAGCCCAGAAGGTACTTCATGCTCTTTCCCAATCATCAGCACCTCCCTCAAGATAGTCACTATATTTAATTCTATCACCATAGATTAGTTTTGGGTCAACATAACTTTTTTCATTAGCAAATGAATAAGAAAAAGCAAGTCCAATAACTGCAAACACAGTTACCCCTGCCTCTACCTACCCTGGAGGAATTCTGAAGAATAGATGTGGAGGACATTGAACTTAACAGAAGGGTGCCACATAAAGGGAGGAATATTGTATATTTACATCTAAAATCATATGTTGAAAAGCCAAAATACTTATGTACATTTCTACATATGATTTGGAATTATTGTGGATACCATTTGATGTCTTTTAGAAAATGTTTGTATAATCTAAGTGGCAGTATTGTATTTTATTACTTTTTATTAGCAATGCATCTGTTCACACTTATCATTTTATGGAAAAATCCAGTTTTCAAATTTGGTAGAAAATAGTATTTGTGGTATTATATTTACTTGCAGTTTCAGATTTCCAGGGGAAAGAATCAGCAGATACTGGCCTTGTGTTACAAGAATCCTTGAAATGTTTTATAGGTGATGATGAGCAATCTACCCAGATGGCTGCAAGTTGGGAAGATGAGAAAGTGACAGAAGCATCTTCAAACAGTTTTGTTGCTATTAAAATTGACACCAAAAGGTTTGCTTATGTTTTAATTTTTTATTGTTAAAAAGCATTATAACTAAATTCTTTGGTTTTGATTTATTTTGATGCTGTTAGACTGTATGTTAATTTTTGTGTAATGTATATTGGGGTCTAAAATTTTGATTGCTGTTTTCCAAATTCATCATCGTATCTTGCTGAAAAATTTTTAAGTTCTCTTAGTCTACCAAGGAATACAAAATAACTGTGATCCTTAGCTTCTAAGAACTTGGAAGTAACTGTAAATCATATTGAATATCTCTGAAAGATTGACCACACTTTTGGATCCTATTTTGGGGAATGGATTTGTTTATTTTAAAAGGAAAAAGGACATTTACAGGTTCTTCATAGAACCTGCTATCCACAAGGCTATGTTATTTATTTATTTATGTATGTATGTATGTATGTATTTACTTAAAAGCCTATAGCACCTGGTATTCCCAGGCGGTTTCCCGTCCAAGTACTAACCAGACCTGACCCTGCTTAGCTTCCGAGATCAGACAAGATTGGGCGCGTTCAGGGTGGTATGGTCATAGACAAGGCTATTTTATTTAATTCATCCCTTCTCCCCACCTTAAAATTTTTTTTTATTATAGAAAATTTCAAACAAATCAAAATAACCGAAGAATGTAATAAACTCCCATGTCCTTGTCAGCTACTTCAGTACTTACCAACTCATGGTCAGCCTTTTTTCATCTCTAACCCCCACCAACTTCCACTCATCCCATATAATTTTTTTGTTGTTGTTGTTTTTGCTTTTTTGGGTTTTTTTTGTGCATCCCATATAATTTTGAAACAAAGCTCAGTCATCATATCATTTCATCTATAAATATTTTAGTGTATTGCTCAAAGATAAAGATACTTAATTTTTAGCATAAATGGAATACTTCAAAACAAAATAATAACCCCTTAATATCAGATATTCACCCAGCATCCATATCTTCAATTATCCCATTAAAGTCATAGTTTCATTATTTAACTTGTTACCATTTGCTTGGTTCAGGATCCATGAAGTTTCACACATTGTGATGTGGTGGTCTTTTTTAAGCCTCTTTTGTTTGTAGGCTTCTATATCTCTTTCTGTCATTTTCTTTACTATATGTTTCTTGAAGGTACCATAGTCTCCTCCAATATGGATTTTGTAGACTGCAGCTGTGTTGAATCATTTAGTTTGTTCCTCTGACAGTTTTTTTCCTCAAGACTACTTCATAGGTGGGTGGTATGTCTTCTATTAGAAGGCACAAAATGTACTGTTATTTCTCTTCAGGATAATAGTAGCAATCAATGATCAATTCCTAGAAACATTTAATTCATTAGTAATTACAAAGTGATTTCCCCCTCCTTTTAATATTAATATCAGAGTGAGTAATGTTTGAAAACTGTCAAGATAAAAATATTCAGAAATTTACCTGTAAGTTTAGAAAATTTTTATTTAAAAATTTCAGTATTAACAAACTTTATAAAGCAAACTATAGTGCGGTCTGTTTTATAAGAATACTGAACTATATTGAGCTGTAATAGTTTTTTAAAAAGAATATTTTAATGTACATTGCATCATTTATATTATTAATTACCATCCAAAAGCACATTTTAGAGTTAGTAATGTAGGGTTTTATTGGAAATGTGGAAAAAAAACAAATTTCAGCATTCTTGAGACTATATACAGACTTATTTATCTACTATTTCTAAAAAATTAGCAATGCAGTAATGCCTCTGTATAGTAATGATTGTTTGTTCCTTATTGCCTGCTGATAGAATTGGAGTATCTTAAATGATAAGAAATGAAGTCTGTTTATTATACAATAATGAAATTACTTAATTTTCTAGGAACATTTTAATATAGGTTTATGGAGTAGCCTCCATTGAAAAGTAAATTGGTAGGACATGCATCAGAGGAAAGTAGGATTCTTAGTGAAAATTATTTCCTGCTATGTTTTTATCATAATCATGATTTCTATTCAGAAAAAATGAAGCAAAGTTTTAGTTCTTTGAAGCATTAATTTATCCTTGGAATTATTCATCTATATTGATTAATATCTTACATTATAAGATAAAATCTCTTTTCCATCTCTGTTCTTAACCACCTAGTTCCCTTCTTTGGAGGCAACTAAGTCAAGAAAATATACTTATATTTGTTTTCCTTCTCTTTTTCACAAGAAAGAATACTTTGACATACTTTTTTTGTACCATTTTTCTTTTTATGATTGCATAATTAGTTTTTTATTGTGGATATTTAGGTGGCTTTGAATCCTTTCTTTACAGGTATTGTGTTATTGCTTGCACAGGTAAATCATAGTCATTAATATCTTCTTGTTACAAGTTATTGTATTCACGTACTTGCTGCTGAGGAAGCAGCATAGCAGCTACTAACTTGAATTTTAGCTGCCAGTTTATGGGTTGCAAGAGTAAGTTCTTTTAATCTGAGTATTATAAAACAAAAAAAAGGTCTGCGAAGTAAGAATTCTATTTTCTCCTTCCAGCTGATGGCTATGAAAGAAACTAGTAGTTTCAGAAAAATATGTGCTATTGGTACAGTAAGTTTTTAATAAAAAACAACTCAGTATTTGGGTAAGACTTGTATTCATCTAACGATTTTTGTTTGATTTTGTTTTACAGTGAAGCCTGCCTACAGTTCTCACAAATCTGTATCCTTTCAACAAAGAATCAGTTATATATGTATTTTTTGTTTGTTTGCGGATTTACTTTTAATTCATAACATTTAGAAATTACTCATTTTTATTTACAAACTCATGTATTCTTGTTTATTGGAATTTTGTATTACTAAGTAAGAATCTTTTGAGATAGTACGTTACGGCCAATGGAATCATAGTGAGTTTTTGTTTTTTGTTTTTTTCTAATGAGCATTTAGAAAGTAGTTTGGTTGGCATGCTAAAAGTAACTGACAAGAGGCAATATAGATGTAAAAGTTATGGCAGAGGGGAACATAGTAGATGCTGTCCACTCAGATATATAATATAAATAAATCATAAGTCAGTTCCCATATCACATGCAATAATTGAAATTATTTTGTAAACATGTTAGCTGATTATTTTGTGAAATTCACAAAGATGATTTATTTTGCTTTGTTGTTAGTAATGTTTTATAAAATTATCTCTGATTTCCCATGAATTGTTGGACTCAATTAAACTGCAGATCCTGTAGTGTGTGTTCCATCAAGTTTCTTTATTGGAGACAGTGGAATTCCCTTGGAAGTAATAGCTGGAAGTGTTTCTGCAGATGAACTTGTTACTAGAATTCGCAAAGTCCAGCAGGTAGGAAGGAACAGAACTGTTCTTTGTATAAACATGTGAACGTGATGAGCCAGGAATTTGACATTGGAATATTTTTGGAACTGCTCCATGTATTCAGGAATCTGCTATGCCATTACATTTAAGAGGTGGTAAATATTCTCTTCCTGGACTGGTTTTAAAAATAGCATTATGAAGTTAGAAGTGCCTGTACCTAATACTTGAGTGACCCCGTATTCCCCTTCTCTTTTCTTCCCTCAATGCACATCACTCTGTGGCAAGAGAGTTTTTGTCACATTAAGGTACCTAATGGTATATTGCTTAACATGTTTTAAGGACCTTACTCAGTTTCTCATTTGCATCCACTTTGGGCAAATGACTAAATGTGGCTTGTAACTTTTTCCCTTGAATTATAATTTGAAGGAAAAACACATTGTACTTTTTAATTTTTTTTTAATATTTTATTTATTATTTTTAGAGAGAGGGGAAGGAAGAAAGGCAGAGAGGGAGAAAGACATCAATGTATAAGTACATTGTACTTTTAAAATCTTAAAATCTTTGCATGCTTTTGTCAGTTTACAGTAAAATTCCACAAGATGATTATGTAACGTTTAGGATTATATATTTTAGATTTACCCACTGAGAAAGTATATACTATGAATTATTCATATTTTCATCTCATCTGCCATAGTAAATTTAGATTCTTATCTGTTAATTAAATTTCAATGTATTTCCTCCCTAGATGCACTCATTAAAAGGTGAAGCATCAGTGACAAATGGCAGCGAATCAGAAAGTTCAGTCTCTACTCCATCTGCCTCATTTGAACCTAACAACACTTCTGAAAATTCTCAGTCCAGAAATGGAGAGCTTTGTGAGACACCACCCACTTCTGCCACAGGTAGTTTTCTTTTAGGTACAATAGAAATATTCCTTCACTTTATTTTAAAAGCCATGGATTACTATTCTTTGAAAAATATATTTTTCACATTCATTTAACTTAAATTTCCCCTCACATTCATTTAACTTAAAATTTAAGAGTTGTCTTAAATACATGTGTTTGTCATTTAGTAGCAATAGAGGATAAAGGCAGTGATGATGCCCTTCAAACCCGTAGGCAAATAGGCAATAAATAGTCCATAAGAGTTCATTTGTAGTTTGTGCTACTGTGCTGTGGTTCAGGAACAGCCATTATGACACTCATCAGTTTTATAAATTTCTTCCCAGCCAGAGGACTTTGAAAGGCTCAAATGAACTAATGTCTTTGGAATTGTTTTTATAACATAAACAATGAGACACATTTACGAATAATATTTGTATTTTTAAAATTAGAATTAAAAGATAATTATAAAATAGAGATTGTAGAAATAAGACGTATGTCTGAGGAAGGCAAAATAAATTTTATACTGTGTATTAGGGATTGTGATCAGAGTTGTTTGGTGTAATAGAGCTTTGTATTAGTCAATGAAGGGTTATATAAATGAAGTTAGAAGAAAAACTTAGAACATTAGCATCCTAAAAGATGATCCCACTCTCATCCTGGATAATCATCAAGCCTCTATTCGAATACATTTAATGACAGGAATATCCTTATCTTGCCTAGGAAGCCTAGTCTTATTTATTGTTGAAGGTCGAATTTTTAGAAAAATTCTTTCTTATGTTGAGCTGAAATTTGATGCCCTATAATTTTCCATTAACTTTATTGCTACTTATGGAATTACACATAACAGGTTTTTGAATATTTAAAAAATAGCTATCAGGCCCCTTCTTACTAGTCTCGTTATAAGGTTTTATGGAGTTACACATAACAGGTTTTTGAATATTTAAAAAATAGCTATCAGGCCCCTTCTTAGTCTCATTTTAAGGTTTTACATATATAGATTACTTAAATTCTAGATGCATATAGGACTGGGGGACTCTATTATGAATGCAGTCTTTTAGGTGTACAATAGAATAGTTACCTTCTACATTTACCTAGATATTTATCATTTCCAAAATTTCTCATCCCCTTTTGAATACAAATGCTCCTTAAGTGGCATTATGTCCTGATAAATACATAAGTTGAAAATATAAGTTAAAATGTGTTTAATATATGTAACCTGCCAAACAACATAGCATAGCATAGTCTACCTTAAATGTTCTCAGAAAAAACTGGTAACACAGTACACTATAGAGTACCGATTATTTACCCTGTGGTCGTATGTCTGACTGGGAGCTGTGGCTGGCAGCTGCTGCCCAAAATCATTAGAGTGTCTTACTGCATGTCACTAGGAAAGTATCAAAGTTCAAATTTTGATACTGAATTTTGAACTTTACACCATCGTCAAATATAAATTGTCAGTCAAACCATTATAAATTTGTTCATTAGGAAATTAATATTTTTTTTAGTAAATGAGATGAATGCCAAAAATAGTCATATTTTGAGAATAGCAAATACTTTAACAAAACTTCTAGAGATAACTTGTGAACAAGCTGAAGAAAAAATGCTATATAATAATATATTTAGGTGGATTTATGACTGAGAGAAAAATGAATAGGTGTCATATTCAAATGAATAGGTGGTATGCTATGTATTTCTCTGCCTTTGGCACTTTAAAAATGAAAATGTAGAATATACACATAACTTTATGATTGAAATAGCTTATTAGCTTATCCAAGGTTGCATTCAGCAGTGTGTTAAATATTTACCAAAATTTAACAAATATTGATAAATATGTAACAAGGGACCTTGGAGGGGAAAAGGCCTTTGGTAAAAAAAAAAAAACAGAAAAAAAAAAGTCTTTATTTGTACTGTTTGCAAATTTCCAAAGTGTAAACTCTTAATACACTGATTTCAAGCTACCTAGGTGAACACAGAGGTAGAAAGAGATGTATACTATCAGTTCTATTTAGTAATTCTAGTATTTCCACTATGGCTATAATAACTAAAATATGTTCCAGTCTTAGTAAAAATCCGAGCATTTTATTTATTTCAGTTAACACCTATTTTTCAAAATAACTCTGGATTATCATCTCCATTTTACAGATGGTGAGGCACAGAAAGATTAGGATATTTCCTGAAGTGACAGGATAGGACTTGAACCCAGAGTTGGTTGCACCATGGTCTTTGCTCTTTTAAAGATCCAAAATGAAAGAACAAGTTGGTGGTGAGTGGTAAGGAAGGAAATGAGAGAGGTTCTAAAAGGAAGTGCCAGACTGTAGCCGTCCTCTGCAACTGGGCAGAACAATATTCTGTCTTTCAGGAAATTTTTAAAAGAATACTAGTGTAGAGCCCTGACCAGTGTGGCTCAGTGGGTTGGGCATCATTCCCCAAAGCAAAAGGTCGCTGGTTTCATTCCCAGTCAGGGCACATCCCTGGGTTGTGGACCAGGCCCCCAGATGGGCATGTGAGAGGCAACCAATTGATGTTTCTCTTGCACATCAAAGTTTCTGTCCCTCTTTTCCGTCCCTCTTCCCTTCTCTCTAAAAATAAATAAAATCTTTTTAAGAAATGCTAGTGTAGATGCAAACAAAAAAGTTTCTCTAAAGAATCACTCTGGTATACAGAAGCATCCATTGAGCCAGTGTAAATCTAAAGCAATATCCAGAATAAAACTTAGCTTTTAGAGCATCTCTGTTGAATAGAGTAGCCACAGCCATATGTGTCTATTTTAATTAACGTTAAATACAATTAAAAATTTAGACCCTTACTTGCATAGCCTTGTTTTAAGTGCATTAGCCCATGTGGCTAGTGGCTACTATTCTGGACACCATAGATACTGGACAATGTTGCTCTAGAGTGAAGGCCTACCCATGTCCACACCTGCTTATTCTACCTTTATTATATCCCCTCATGCCAGATTAATATTCATGTTTTACCTACAATTTTTACTTTGGTGGCTATCAGCTGGCCAATTGCCTGCTTGCTTGCTTGCTTGCTTCCTTTTTTTATTTTTTTTTATTTTTTAAGGTTTTATTTATTATTTCCAGAGAGAGGCAGAGAAGGAGAGAAACATCAATGTATGGTTGCCTTTCACCTGCCTCCAGCCATGGACCTGGCTGGAGACCTGGTTTGCAAACTGGTTATGTGCCCTGACTGGGGAGTTGAACCTGCGACCTTTGGGTTCAGAGGCTGGTGCCTTATCCACTGTGCTACCAGCCAGGGCCTATTTCTTTCTTTTTTTATAAGTGAGATTTTATTGATTGTTTTGAGATAAGTACAGACATTTCAATTTTTTCAAATTCTTAACATATGTACCAAAAGTGTAATGTAGTTGTGATTCTTTTCTGAAGTTATTCCAGTGACTTTCCAGCTTAAAATGTGGAGACTAACTTTCCTTAGTAGAATATCAGGGACCAAAATTTGCAAGTGTTGATATGCTGTTATATTAAAGTCTCACTAATTCATAATTTAATGTCATTTATACTACATAACCAGATTTTCAGTCTTTCACAACACATTCACAAAGTGACTAGGAAAACTGGACCACCACACCAAAGATGTTGCAGAGTGTCCAAAATTATGACAGGGAGAGCCAAGATCAAGGAGTGGTGTTTTTTTAGGAAACAATTCTACCAAAAACATAAGAATAAAGTAATTTAAAAGGTTCAAGACATGGTAAATGCATGACTGACTCCAGATTGCCTTTTAGTGGGCTTGTATTATATGATATAAGAACCACCTCACTGTGGAATGTTAGTTTAGTTGATGCCCAGGACAATCAAAGTCTCCCATATTCAATATTCCACAATTTTCTGGTCGTATCAAAAAATAAACAACTAGGAAATTATTTCACCTCTTAAAAAAGCATTTACAGTTTAAAAAATGGGATGAGGTGGAATTACCTTGTTCTTAAAAATGTTCCTAGAGCTACTTTAAAACTTGCATTTACAAAATAGTTGTTAAAAATATTCTGGGCTGTAGAAGAAGGGAGACAGGGACCACTGATAACACATGATACATGATATTAATGAGGCTTGGCTTGTTTTTCTCCTGCTTCATCTGAGGTTGGACCCTCCTCATTTTTTGCTTCTCTGTTTTCTGCAGGTAGATCTTTAGGTGCCTGTTTAGCCAACCCCGCCTGTTTGCCTTTGCACCCCTTTTCCCTTTTGTTTGCATTTTTGATTGGCACGTTTATCCTTTCCTGCTGTCTTTTTTGGCAAAAGTGGAAACCACTTTCATTTTAAAGATCCAAAATGAAAGAGCAAGGTGGTGAGTGGTATGGAAGGAAATGAGAGAAGTTCTAAAAGGAAGTGCCAAACTAGAGCTGTCCTCTGCAACTGGGCAGGGCAATATTCTGTCCTTCAGGAAATTCTTAAAAGAATACTAGTGTAGAGCCCTGACCAGTGTGGGTGGCTCAGTGGGTTGGGCATCATTCCACAACCCAAAAGGTCACTGGTTCCATTCCCAGTCGGAGCACATGCCTAACAACTTTGCCACCCTCCTTTTGGACTCCTCCTTTGCTGCCCCTCCATGGAGCTGACCTTCTTCTTGGGCCTTGGGTGTTGTGGCTGTGGGCACGCATGTGTCATGTGCCTGAGGGCTGGGGTGCTCCAAGAGCCTTCACAAGACCTGGATTTCTTGGCCACTGTCCCTTCTCCCATCACCTAAGCTGTATAGACCCATGATGGATGTGTTCTTATTTGTATACGGTTGCTCGTTTCTTATCTCCTGTTCCATTCTTAGGGAAAATATGTAATGTTTAAAAAAGATTAATGAATATTGGCATTAAATTCAATATTTTTCTTACTACTTTATATGTAATAATTTAAGGAGGAGAAAGAGCAGATCATGCCTCTCCATCTCAGGAGCTCAGTGGATGTTCAAATCAGAGACCTGCGGAGGACCTCACTGTTAGAGTGGAAAGGTTTGCCCTTATTTTTGCAAATAGTATTTTGTTAAAAAGACAGTGGTTGTCAGTTATTTTGTTAATATGAGTAAAAATTAAAAATGTACAAATGAAGTTTCAGAATTCTGGATTGAAATTATTTTATTACTTGACTTACTTGTATCTATAAAGATTAATTCTAGAAGTAAAGGTCTTTATCTCTGATGGCATCAGTCAGCTTTAGGTATGATCATTCTAATAATCTTTTTTATTGGTTTTATTTTACATGTGTGTTTCCATCTGTCACTTTTGCTTTTATCTCTTTATGCCATAGGATAATAAGTTCCAGATGGGCAAGAATTTCAGCTAATTTTATGATTGTATCTGTGTACTGAGTTTGGGTTTTGCATAAGTGGGTGTCTATTAAATGTCACATGTTTTTTGTTGGTCTGATAAGAAACAAGTGGTTTCTAGTTTAATATTTTAATAATTTAGTAATTAATAAATAATAATCTTAAGAGTTATATGAATTATTAGTAAATGAGTAAGTGGGAAGTTTTTTTTTTACCCTAACTTAAAATCACTTAGTGTTACGTGAACATTAAGAAAAACTCTTGGAGATACTTGACATTTTCTTGTTCACAGAGATGCTATGAAGAAACAGGGTTCAAAATGATTGCTGGCATTGAGTATTTGGGTTTGTTCACAATTCTATAAAAATCAGCTTCATTTCAGCAAAACCAGATTCTGATTGTTCTTTGTAGGAGTTGGGCATGGCCAAGATCTTAATGTGGAAAGCAGGATAGAGCCTCTCACAGTAGTGAGAAATGTTGTTGGGCTGGAAAAGTAGTATAGTAGCAGGATACCAAAGTTCCCAGGGGTTCATCCTCTTTTGTTTTCTTCTGTTTTGCTAACACCAAACCTACCATTGGACACCATTACTTACTTATATCACCTTGGGGTGAAGTGAAATTCAAAAATTAGAAAAGGATTTAGAGACTTGGTAGGAATAAGAAGGAATAGGACAGGTAGCCATTTATCCTGGGCTAAGGTTAGGTATTATTTAATTACAGTGGGAAAAGGGAGTTTTTTGGGGTTTTGTTTTTATTTTTCAATTATAGTTGATTCTTTTATTAGTTTTGGGTGTGCAAATAGTGATTAGACATCAATATTCCTTAGGAAATGATCACCCTGATAAAGCTAATATACATCTAACACCATACATAATTATAATACTATTGTCTATATTTCCTTTTAAGTACTTTATATCCTCATGACTAATTTTAGAACTGGCAGTTTGTTTCTCTTAATCCTTTTCATCTTTTTCACTCATCTTCTCAATCTCCTTCCTATTTCTTTTTTTAATGTTCATATATTTTATTTTTAAGTAATTTTATTGATTATACTGTTACATTGTCTTAATTTTTTTCTCCTTTGCTCCCCTCTTCCCAATATCCCCCTACCTTCCAGCAATCCTACCCACCTTAGTTCATGTCCATGGTTTGTGAATTTAAGTTCTCTGGCTTCTCCATTTCCTATACTTTTCTTAACTTCCCCCTATTTTATACCTACCAATTAGGTTTCTTAATTCCTGCACCATTTCCCCATTTCTCCCACTCCCCACTCCTAGCTGATAACCTTCCAAATGATCCCCATACCTAGGATTCTGTTTTTATTCTGGTTGTTTGCTTTTATTTTTATTTTTTAGGTTCTGTTGTTGATAGTTTTGAATTTGTTATCATTTTATTGCTCATAATTTTAATCATCATCTTTTACCTAAATAAGTCTCTTAAACATTTCATATAATAAGGGCTTGGCTGTGATGAACTCCTTTAGCTTTACCTTGTCTGGAAAGAATATTATCTGCCCTTCCATTCTAAAGAATAGCTTTGCTGCATAAAGTAATCTTGATTGTAAGTCCTTGCTTTTCATCACTTTGAATACTTCTTGCCAATCCCTTCCTGCCTATAAAGTTAAGATATATAAGTAGACCTGTGGCACAGCAGCAGTTTACCCTGTCCCTGGCAAAATGGCTCCAACCAGGCAGCTTCACTGAATTCCAGCTTTTGTAAATCAATGTTTTTACTGTCACTGGAAGTGTCCTGCCTGCTGCTTACAATAAAGGCAGATATGTGATCCCCCCCTAAAAAAATAGATACAGTAGAGGGAAAAGGGGAGGTGGAGGTGGAAGAGGATATAAGGGGATAAATGGTAAGAGAAAAAATAAAATGAAAATAAGCTAAAAACTGACAACAAAATGTTTACATTAATACCTATGAAAGAGGAACTAGAGATTTTATTTTCTTTGCTTGAGGTCACTAAATTTTCTTCATGGAGCATTATTTTAAAATTAACAGATCAGGTCATAGTGGGTGTATAATTGAGATTTCTTAAACAGAAAAAAACTTCAAAGTGCTCTTGGAGATACATTTATGGAGTTTTTTAAAAAGCATATGCTGTTAGGACCATTATGAGAAATGTATGTGGTTGGGGACTTTTTAAAAATTATATTGATAATGAAATTGGATAAAAAGTTGACAAGCTCTTAATAATGAAACAGTTTTCATTTGGAAGTAACTATTTGCTTCTTAGATAACTTTTTTAAAATTCACATCATATAGTGATGTAAGTAAAATCATATAAGTACTTCAAATGTTCAGATTAATTTATCATATTCAACCAATAAAGCTGAGGTCCTGATACTATTTAATAAATACAGACTGAGGGCCTGCATTTTATTCATCTTAGTTGCCCCTCATTAGGAATTTTGATCCTTTTGTAAAATCCAATTCATCAACAATGACAATAACTAAAAATATCAATGTATATAATATTCCTATCCAAAATATCCACATTTATATACCATAAGGTTACCTTCATCTCACTGTCACCTGTTGTAAAGTCTGGTGTTTTCATGCCTCTGACTCATCCTCTGCAGAGTTATTAGACTGTGAAACTCTAACATGTTGCTAGTTTCTGTGTCTCACAGAACTGAATTGCAGTATTTTTTTTCTCAGCCCATGTAAGTTGAACCCATTAATCCCTGTGGTATATACTGATATGTATACCGTTATGTAACAGCATGCTCTGTAAAGCAAAACTCATGCATTTTTCTTTAAACTATGATGATATTTTAAAATACATTTCAAACAAATGAAAAATGGAGCCTTACAATTGGGAAAGATGGATTAGTAAATGTAGAATTCTAACTTTCCTCTCAGGCTATAAAATCTTCTTCCAGAGGTCAACCTTTTTTTTTAATTACTCCATGTTAGGTCACAGGATTTTTTCTTAAACTAGCTTGAAGGAAAAGTAATTTTGTTAATTTTGTTAGGGAGAAAGTTGACTAAATCAGATTAATGTCAGCTCATAAACTCATCCTATTTTATACTTAATGAGAATGTATGCTTTTGCCTTGAATCACCTTTTTTTGAGTAAATAAACTTAATTTTTTTAAAGGACTGATGACATGACTGTGAGATTAAAAAATTTGAATACTAAAAATTAGCTTTATTTTTAAAGCTAAAAGATATGAAATCAAGTCTTTTAATGATTCAGATGAAAAAATATATCTTCATTAAAATGCTTGTTTTGTTTATATCATTATATTTCCCAGAATTATCTGGGAAAGATAATATATAGTACCACTAATTCCAAACCTTTTGTTTGGGAAGATTTCAGGCCTCAAAGAGTTGAAAGAATAGTATAATGACCACCATTTTGCTGATTCATTTGAAAATTGCAGACATTTTATTTCATGCTAAATGCTTGAGTGTGTATCTCCTAAAAATAAATACATTGGCTGAGGTTCTGTCAGCTCTGAGTAGGGGCTCCACCCTGGATAAGAGTCTACACCCACCAACCCATTCCCTGCCCCATCACTCAGGCCAGTAAAAAAATAAATTGACGAACCCCAGCCAGGACACATAACCAGGTTGCAAGCCAGATCTCCAACCAGGTCCATAGCTGGAAGCAGGTGAAAGGCAACCATACATGGATGTCTCTCTCCGTCTCTCCCTTCCCCTCTCTCTCTCAAAATAATAAAATCTTAAAACAAAAACAAAAAAAAACAAATTGAGTAGTAGATTTCTCAGAGGCAAAAGTAATGAAACAGTTAATTTGTTATTAAGATGCAGTGGGCTTTCAACCAAATGAGAACAAAATTATATCTATTTTTCTCAGAAGAGAATTCTGCAGGTAGTATATAATTAAAGAATAAAGACATTTTAGATTTTAGAATAACCGTTATTATACTAAAGAAATGGTAAATTGTGAGGTTATCTAATATTCGGTCATCTTCATATTTCCCCTTTTAACCTAATGTCCTTTATACCCTTTTTCCCTGATTTGGGATTTATTTAAGGATAATTCATTGAATTTTTGTGTAGTCTCTTAATCCAAAACATTTGCTTTTTTGTTTGTTTGGGTTTTTTTTTTTCATTTTTTATGACTTGGACACTTTTTGAGTCTAGGCTAGTTTCTAGAATGTTTGTTGATCTGGTTCCTCTTCCATCATTCTAGGCTCACGTTGAACTTTGATGACATTATTTAGGTACTGTTTTGGCCTTCCCGTTACATTAATAGGCAGCTAATATCAGATACATGCATTACTGGTGATGTCAATAAGTTTAATCATTTGTTAAGATGGTATCTGTTGGATTTTTCAATGATAAAGATAATCTATTCCCTAATTAATAAGTTGTCTACGGAGTGATTCTTCGAAACAGTGAGTATGCTCTTCCTCAAAAACTTTGATCCAGTGGTTTTAGCATCCATTGATTTTTGCTTGGATCATTTATTTCATTGGTGGTTAGAAATTACTTTTTCCTGATTTTATTTCTTTTTACATTATTAGCTATTTTTCATTCTTCTACAGAAAGGTGCTTTCCCTTTGATCTACCTCTCCCCAATTTCCATCCCCCGCCTTACCCTTTTTTTCAGTGAACTTATTAGACACCACCCAGATGAAGAAATAGAAAATTGGCAGTGCACTGTATGCACTGGGGCCTACTGCCTTCTTATTAATTCTTGCTTCCTTCCCCAAAATAACACTATTCTAATCTAATATTATAGATGAGTTTTTTTTTTAATTTATGAATATGGTAATAGAATTGTTAACTGAGCAAACCAGGGCCTAGCCTTGTGTCACCTTGACACATGACCCTACTATTAGTGTTGAAGGAAACTGGTTTTAACGAACAGGGTTGTCACCCTTGGGGGTGGCTGGGAGCACTCCTGCTCAAAGCCCTTTCCTCCTGTGAGACCCAGCACTTCCCTCTGGCTGTAAGCCAAAACCAAGTCCAGAAGTTCCCCATTCCTTATCTGTTATTAAGTCGACCATGCAAACAGATCTCCATCCCCTTTGGAAAGTGCACCTTTAGGTTTCAGTCGCCATCCTCTCGCAGCAACTCTCCTTCAGGATTTGGGGTACTTATTCTCAGCTTCCATGTAGTGGTTCAGGAAAGCATGTGCCATGTTACACAGGATCATGGTGGAGTCCAAGGAGGCACAAGTCTCAAGAGGGATGGCTTTTCTGTGCATTCTTCAGAGAAGCTGAAGTCTGCAGCTCAACATTCCCAGTCACAGTTCAGCTCCAGGCATCTCCCACAAATCCGAGCTTCCTTAGGCAGATCCTAGCACAGCTCCTTCAGCTCTGCCACCATCATCTTCTTACCCCAGCCCTCTGTGCTCTTTCTCCAAACTGTGTAGCTTCTCCCTCCCTCTTACACACCAGACCTTGTAGTCAATGCCCATTTACACTTTTTTCAGACCAGGTGGCTTCTTCTTCTTCTCCCTCTGCCTGCCCTTATTTTTAAATGTTTACCCAGAACTTCCTATGTGACCTCATGCCTGTCCTTTATTATGACATGCCATTTTTACCAGTTCCCCTGTATCTTTTACCTTCTTTCGACTGCCCTCTTTAGGGCAAGGTGCCCCCTGCCTTCCGAGCAGGTGCTGTATAAGCTCCCTTGGCTATGTCAGGAGTCCTTGAATGCTCTCAGAGTCACCTTTTGCCCTGGGCAGCAGACCTCTTCCTTCAAGAAAAGTAGGACAATTAATGTGCCATTTTTAGGTAGCATATCTTAAAAGGATCATCCTCTTCTCCCTTCCCCCAACCAAGTGTGGTCGGGGCTTTCTCCTGTTTTCAGAGAACCCTCACTCTGCACCTGTTAGACAACCATACTGCTTGTTCTGCTATGTCTCTTTTGCTCTGCATTGTATTTGTGAGGTTCTTCTGTGTTGTTGCATCTGGCAATAGTTGGTGTACTCTCATTGCTGTGTAGTATTCTATTTGACTATACTACAGGTTACCCATTCTACTGTCCATAGACATTTTAATTGTTTTCAGTTTGGGGCTGTTATGAATAGGGCACTATGAACATTCTTATACATGTCCAGGTGAAATATCTTCTGGGTGTATTTGTAGGAGTAGGAATTTCTGGGTCATAGACACTGGCTAGTTTCCCAAAGTAGTTATACTAATTTATAACTCCGCTCAGCAGTAAGATGTTTCACAAACCCTCTTTTTCTTCCAGTGTGTTATAGTTTACTCCTCTTACTCTTTTTGGTACACAGTTTGTCCCAGATTTGAGTAGTAGAATCCCCTTGATGCTGGGTCTTTTGTGCTTTGGGTAGACATCTAACTCTTAGTGCACTCGCTTGACTTTTGGCATAAGTTATTCAGCAAGTCCATACACCAGTGTAACCCAAACCAGAGGGAGTTATATTATTTTCTGAAATTGTGGTATCATTCAAATACTCTAAAATTCAAATTATAAAATTCAGTGGGTTTTAATATATTCACAAGGTTGTATAACTAGTATTACTGTGTGCTTTCAGAATCATTAGTTTTTAATTGATTAATTTATTACAGTTGGGAATCAATTTTGGTATCATTAGTGTCTATAAATGTTAGTATTTTGTTTTTATTTTTAACAATTTTGTACCATATTGCTGTTTACATCTGTTTAAATGGTAAAACATTTTGTTTGAAGATGTATATGTATATTTTTAAATCAATATCAAATAAATTGGGTGGGTGGGGTAAAAGGGAACTGATGGTAAGCTGGAGGTAAGGCACTTAATGCTGGAACTAGGCTTCCCACTGGGCTTCCCATGGGGCTTTCCACTGACTCATCATGGGTTTCTCTAGCAGCCAGGGGCAAGGAGACAATTTGTTGCTTTGCCATCAAGAGCTTTTCTTGTTTGTTTGTTTGTTCGTTCCTGCATTTCCCAAGTATTTTTAGCTAAATCTTCTAAATGTATTTTATGTTAATATGATACATCTCAGTTAATGTATTTTTTAAAACTTAAAATACAGACTAACCAAAAAACTTGAAGAAAGGAGAGAAGAGAAAAGAAAAGAAGAAGAACAGGTAAAGTTAGCATACTGAGCATTGTTTTACTCTTCCATTAAGTGAGGGAACATTTGACTCCCTATTCAGTTGGCAGACTTAGGCAGAGTCCCTGGTTAAGAGTTCAGTGTTAGAGCACAGTGAAGTGAATTCCTCGTCCTCTATAGCAGAATTATAAGTGTCCTTCTTGTAAATTGCTGGAAGTAAATTGGCTTATCATTTCTCCCTCTGCATTGAGTCTTTTAAACTAAGGAAAAAGGGACTTGAACTAAAATTATTTTTGCTTTGATGCAGGTCATAATTTTAGTTCCTTTTTGTGTTTAAAAAAAAAAAAACATTTTGCTAATTTTTTTCCTGTGGTGTTGCTGTATTTTAGTGCACCATTTATTTTTCTTATTATGTACACCTAATCTGCATCATCTCTTTGGGGTTCTGATATGGGAAGTTTATCACTTCTTCAGGCGAAATAAATGACTGCTTTGTTGTCCTTGGAGAGTAACATATTCAGCTTAGAAACCAAAAATTTGTAATTCTTTTTGTTTTCAAATTACATTAACCACATAATCTTACTAGAACCATTGGCAAAGATATATAAATTGGTAGATATTTAACCATTTTCCCATGCTGTTAATAAATTCCTACATTGTATTTGTTAATTTTATTCCTTTAACTATACCTGTAACCAGCTTTCCTGCATACTGGGGAGTATCTAGGGAAGATTATTAAGCTATTAAATGTTTGGCTCATTAAACTTTCTCTTTAACTCAGAGAGAGATTAAGAAGGAAATTGAGAGGAGAAAAACTGGAAAAGAAATGTTAGACTATAAAAGAAAGCAAGAAGAGGAATTAACAAAAAGAATGCTAGAGGAAAGAAACAGAGAAAAGGCTGAAGATAGGGCAGCTCGAGAGCGTATAAAACAGCAGATTGCATTGGTGAGTATTGTTTTGTTCTGTTTTTTTAAGATTTTGTTTACTGATTTATTGTTTTGTTTTGTGTTTAAAATAGGGGAAAGGAAGGAGAAAGAGATGGAGAGAAACATATATCAAATGCCTCTCACATGCCCCCAACTGGGGACCTGGCCTACAATCCAGGCATGTTCCCTGATCAGGAATCAAACCAGTGATTTTTTAGTCTGCAGTCCAGCGCTCAATCCACTGAGCCACACAAGCCAGGGCTATTAAGTTTATTTTTAATTCTTGACTGTAGAACATTTGTAAAATTGTTTTTCCATGCACAATGGTTTTGGGTTATTATCAGATAATGTACACAAAAATAGTACATCATAGTGACAAAAAGTACCAATTCTCAGCTTCCTTTTACAGAAATTGTATATAGAAGTACAGTTAAGATTAAAATTATTTTTTTCAAAATAATTTTTTTCATAATATGTTAGGAATTTTATTAGTAGTCAAAAGGTAGTTTTTAAAGATTCCCCAGAAAAGAAGCCAAGAATTGATTACCTAGGAGTTTTCTCTAGTCACAAGCATTCTTTGTTGGGATGTTCAAAGGGTTTAGAACATCACATAGAAACTTAGGATGGTTTTGCAACAATTCCTTTTATAATTGAGCAGTTGTAATACATATGAAAATCATGCCTACTTTAATATTGTTCATTTGCTTATTTAACAAATACTTATTTACTATGGGCCAGATCTTGTTCTAATCTCTTATAATAATAGTACTGATCAAAATCACCTCCTTGTTTGTTTAATAACAACTCTGGTCCTTGGCAGTTGATAAAATTGAAATATGCCAGACCCCGAGTGATAAAGTTAACATGCATGGCTTTAAGGAATTTCACACATGTGTTTATTTGTTCCTTGTGTTTGGAAATGTGTAAGTGGAATATTCTGGCAGTGGAAGATAATTAGTGTCTAACAACTGTTTCAAAGGATCGTGCAGAGAGAGCTGCTCGTTTTGCAAAAACAAAGGAAGAAGCAGAAGCTGCTAAAGCTGCTGCCTTGCTGGCTAAACAGGCAGAAATGGAAGTTAAGAGAGACTCTTCTGCAAGAGAAAGAAGGTACTTGATGTCTTGCTTAAACATTTTTATGTATGTAGCTGCTGAGAATAGTGGTTGTCGGCTGCTTTTTAACTGATGAATGCTGTGGCTGTAATAAGTAGTTCCAGGAAAACATATTGACAAGTTTATTAGCCGCCAATGGTATTTTTGTATGTGAAATTTTCAGTACAGCAGTACTAAATACAGACACTTCCTAACTTATGATTGACTTAAGATTTTTCAACCTTTACAGTAGTGTGAAAGTGAAAAGCATTCAGTAGAAACTGTACTGAAAATTTTGAACTTTGATCTTTTCTTGGTCTGGTGATATGTGGCCTATTCTTACGATGCTGGGCAGCGGCAGAGAGCTGCCGTTCCAGTCAGGCATGCCATCGCAAGTGTGAGCAACCGATACTCTGCACTGTGTTCATTGTGTTAGGTGATTTTGCCCAATTGGAAGCTAATGTAAGTAATTCTGAACAAGTTTAATATGGGTTAGGCTAAGCTGTGATATTTTCTAGGTTATGTTTAAGATGTATTCTGTTTTTACTTTATAGTGGCTTTATTGGGACAATCCCGTTGTAAGTTGAGCAGTGCCTGTAAATGACTGAAAAGAGGGCTCAAGAAATCTTTTTAAAAAACAGAAAGCACATACATCAGAATGATTATAGTGATTATCTTGTGTGTTAAGATTCTTTTATTTTTTTGAGATTTAATTTATTTAATTTTTTTTAATTCATTTTTTTTAAATTTATTTACTTTTAGAGAAGAAGAGAAGGAAAAGGGAGAGAAACATCAGTGTTCGTGAGACACATGATCAGTTGCTTCTTGCATGCCCTGACTGGGAATAAATATGGCAACCTTGCCTTTCTTAGGCCAGTGCTCAATCCACTGACACACACCAGCTAGGGCTATATTAGGACTTTTTAGTTATTAGAATCTCAAGTCAAATAGGATAAAGCAAAAGAGGACATTCATTGGTTTACATTTGGGAACTCCATTGATAAATATGGTGTGACACAGCTAGATCCAGAGATATAAAGGGTATCATCAGAACTTTTTCTCTCTTTTTAATCTCTTGGTTTCCTGTTTTAGCTTCATTCTTAGAGAAACTTCTTAGATGGTATTAGGGGACCTGGGCCTCAAAGATGAGCCCTTTCTCCCAAAGCCCATATCATTCACCAAGGAAAATTATGATTGACTCTGTTTAGATGGTATGGCCACCTCCAGATAAATCAGTATGTCCGTTCCTGTAAGCTCTCTGGTGAAGGAGGTGGAAGAAATGTTATTGACCATCATACCAAAATGAGTGATAAGGCAGCACCCAAAACCAAAATATGTTGTGAAGACAAAAATTCAGATTTCCAGTATTACCAGTTAGTTGGATCAGGGTTAATATTTATTTTCTTCTCTGTACTTTTATTTTCCATATTGGAAAATTAATAAGCATTACTCTTATAATTAAAGTACTTTTAGATAAGTCTTTTTTTTAATACTTTATTATTTTTAGAGAGAGGGGAAGGGAGAGGGTCAGAGAGGGAGAGAGACATCATTGTATGGTTGCCTTTCACCTGCCTCCAGCTGTGGACCTGGGTGGAGACCTGGCTTACCACCTGGTTATGTGCCCTGGCTGGGAATTGAACCAGCGACTTTTGGGTTCACAGGCTGGCACCTTATCCACTCTGCTACCAGCCAGGGCTAGATAACTATTTCTGAAAGGAATAAAATACTTAAGAATATACTTAACAATATTAAGCCTTCTGATCTATGGAATACAGAATATCTTACCATGTATTAAGTTTTAATTCTTTCAACAATGGTTCTAGTTTTCAGTGTACATGTCTTACACTTTTGGTAAGATGGCAGTACTTCTTCCCAAACTGATTTATAGATTCAGCGGATCTATAAATTCTCTATCAGAATCCCAGCTGGTTTTTCTATTGAGATTTTTGCAGAAATATGTTTCTAAAATTCATATAGACATGCAAGGGACCCAGAATTGTCCAAACAATCTGGAAAAAGAACAAAGTTGGAAAACTAGACTTTCTTTTCTTTTTTTAAAAAACTCTTATCCAAGAATATATTTTATTAATTTTAGAGAAAGGAAGAGGGGTGGGTGGAGAGAGAGAGAACAAGCTAAAAACAGAGAAGGAAACATCTGTGTGAGAGAGAAACATCTATCGGTTGCCTCCAATACATGCTCTAAAGGAGCATTGAGCCTGCAGCCTTTTGGTGTATGGGATGATGCTGCAACCAACTGAGCCACTTGGCCAGGGCAAGACTCAGACTCTTCTGACTTGAGAACTTACTATAAAGCTTCAGTAACTAAGACAGTGTGGAATTGGCATAAGGGTGAATCATGTAATAGAATTGAGTCTCTAAAAATAAACCTTTGCAAAGTTTATTAGTAACTGATTTTTTGAAAAGGGTACCAAGACCATTTTGTGGAAAGAGAAGAGTCTCTTCAACAAACAGTGCTTGGATAGGTGAATAGCCACATATAAAAGAAAGGAATTTGGACCCTTAACTCAAGCCAGAAAACAAACAAACAAAACTCTTAATGGATCATTCACTGAAATATAAAAGTATAAAATTTTAGAAACAAAATTTAAAAATCTTGTGATCTTGGAATAGGCAATGGATTCTTAGGCATGACATCAAAAGCCTAAGCAACCAAAAAAATAATAGGTAAGTTGAACTTCATCAAAATTAAAATTTTTGTGTTTCAAAAGACATCATCAAAAATGGTGGGGGAAAAGGCCCTGGCTAGTAGCACAGTGAATAAGGTGCTGGCCTGCGAACCCAAAGGTTGCTGGTTCGATTCCCCGTCAGGGCACATAACTAGGTTGCAAACCAGGTCTTCAGCCAGGTCCTTAGCTGGAGGCAGGCGAGAGGCAGCCATACATTGATGTTTCTCTCCTTTGCCTCTCTCCCTTCCCCTCTTTCTCTTTCCTATCTCTCTCTGGTTTGGTTTATTTATTATTTAGGAAATCATAAATAAAATCTTAAAAAAAAAGGTCGGGGAGACAAAAAAGGTGAAGGAGACTAAGAAGTACAGACTGCCATTTACAGAATAAGTCAAGGGATGTAATGTACAGTATAGGAAACATAGTAATATCATCATTGTAGATGGGTACTAGTCTTATTGTAGTGTTAACTTCATAAGATATATAAATGTCTAATCATTGTTGTATGTCTGAAACTGATATTGTATGTATGCCAACTATAATTTAAAAAATAAATTTTAACAAAATAAAAATTAAAAATAAAGTGAAAAGATGAGATAATCCACAGAATTGGATAAAGTATTTGCAAAATCATATATAAACATGAGGGATTTGTATCTAGAATATAAAAATAAGTTTTATAACTCAAAACAAAAAGCAAACAATTTAAATATGAGGAAAGGATTTGCATAGGAATTTCTCCAGAGAATATAGACAGATGGTCAATAAGCACATGAAAAGACATCACTAATCATTAGGGATTTCAAATCAAGACCACACTGAGATACTATTCCATACCCTCTAACTTGCCTGCATTTAAAGAGAGCAAGTATTGGTGTGGTTGTGGAGAATTTGAAACCTTCCTGCATTGCTGAAGGGATTATAAAATGATGCATCTACTTTGGAAAAACAGTTGGGCAGCTCCTCAAGATGTTAAACATAGAGTTATAATATAATCCGCAATTCTACTTTTAAGTATATACCCAAGATAATTGAAAATATTCTCCACACAAAAACCTGTACTTGAATATTTATAGTAGCATTCTTCATTATAGCCAAATGTGGAAATAACCCAAATAAATGTTCATCAACTGAAGAATGGATAAACAAAACATAGTATATTCCATATAGTAGAATATTATTCAGCAATAAAAAGGAATGATGCACACATGCTACAACATGGATGAACCTTGAAAACATAATAATGAAAGAAGCCACTTACCAAAAAGCCACACATTGTATGATTCCATTATATGAACTGCTTAATGTAGGCAAACCTATAGTTTCAGAAAGTAGATTATGTGGTTGCCAGAGTTAGTTGAGAGAGGAATGCTAATGGGTTTAGGGTTTCTTTGAGGATGGTAAAAATGTTCTGAAATTAGATATTGGTGGTAATTGCACAACTCTGACTATTAAAAATGATTGAAACCTATGCTTTAAGAAGGTGAATTTTTATGTTATATGAATTATAGCTCAGTAAAACTGTTCTTAAAATACAAATAAAAAGATCTAACATTGTGAAAATAACCTATTTTCATTGCATAGTTTCACTTCCATTTTCTCTAATTTTTGATATTGTTTGAGAATATGTAGAGGTAAAGATGCTGACTTACAATTTTTTTTTCATAGCACTGTTGCAAGAATTCAATTCCGTCTTCCTGATGGTTCTTCCTTTACAAATCAGTTCCCTTCTGATGCTCCTCTAGAAGAGGCAAGGCAGTTTGCTGCACAGGTAAATTTGTCTTGAGATGGAGTAAAGATTATGAAAATGTAGGACGGGAAGATTTTTAAACAGAATTTAAAGAATGAATCAATCATAACTTATCTCCAGGAGGGAGGTACAGGACAATGCTGGGGTGGTGTGGAGCTTCCGTCATCTATTAGTGCCACGTGAGAATAGCATATCTGCTTGTCATGCCAAAATGGGAATTTGCTGATGTTGCACAGTAAGTTTGGGGAACTTTTTACTAAGTACATTCAACTGGATGATTGAAAATCAAATGATTTTTCAAAGGTCTAATCTGAGGGAATTGTCTCTAGTAAAAAGGATATAGTATTTCTTGGTTTTTTCATATTTTTTACAGGCTTCTTAGAATGCTTCTAGCTGGCCATTTTTCCACCATCTGCCAGCTGACCAATCTAAAGATCAGTAATATTTATTTGGCAACATGCATCTTTAGGGATTTACTTCCAGAATTTGGCCTTATTCTAAAATCTGTATGGGTGCGAAATTTGATATCTTAGGAAAATAAGATACGAGTAATTGATTTCTTACTAAAAATGGATTCCAGGCAGCCTATGTTCAATAGGACCTACACTCATTATATGTACCAGTATTTATTTCATATATCACTTCAATGTTAAAATTAGAGTCCAGGTCTTTCCAATAGATCTCATGTCTGCATTTAATCTGCCCCCTTACTTCTGGGTCCCAAAGGAATGATAACCTGCTGCCTGCTCTCCTCCACTGATGAGCTGGGCTGAAAAACATAAAAATTGATTTTAGAAACCCTCTTTCCCTAAGCCTCATAGTAGAACCAACCCAGTAGCCACCTTCATTGTTCTTTTGCTTTGGAGCCCCACCTGGGGCCTCCCAAGAAGGGGTGGCCCTGCCTGAGTCTCAACTGCTTTTGCTACAAGTAAGTGTGGGGGGATGCACATGAGGAGGAAATAAAGATCTTTGATTGCATTAGTCCTATTAGAACTCTCCAGTACAATGACCTAATTTTAATTTTGTATTTGTGTGTGTTCTTATGTTAGAGTGAGAACAATGAGAGGTATGTATGGTGTGACCTATAGTAAAAAATTATAAAAAGACAAAAATGTTAGTCTTTTTCTTTGGAATCTTCTAGATAAACAGACTACAACACACAGGCAACCTAAAACTGTGAGGGTGACTCAGATGCAGCTCGGTGTAATTTCCTGGGTCTAGGATTATATTTATGTTGTAGATTGATTATGGACCATTTATCCTTTGATAGGAGGAGGTAAAAACTCCTGATGTATATATGAAGGGAATTCTGGTCTATTCCAGATTTTAAGTAGGAGATACTTATAATTCAAACATGTTCGTGAGATATTAATAAAAGTTTGTAAAGAATAGTGAAACCCCTCATGGCAAACTGCTGCCATACTTAAAAGAGATAGCTAATTCATTTTTATTCAGTTTGTTCGTATAATTTTAGTAACTATATACTTGCTATTTTATGTTCATTATTGAGTTATAAAAGCTTCTATTAAAATTTTTTAAAATACTGATTTTAGAGAGATCTGTTTCACTTACTTATGCCTTCATTGGTTTATTCTTGTATGTGCCCTGACCGGGATCAAACCCATAGCCTTGGTGTATCAGGATGATTCCCTTAACTGTCTGAGCCACCTGGCCAGGGTATAAAAGCTTTTTAAATACTATTTGAATTTGATAGCTTTCAACTACGCAAAGTTTTTTATAAGTTTTTTCTGAGTATACATTTAAATGAATCAAGGCATTTTAAATTAAAAGTCATTTTAGATGCATATGAGTATGTAATATCTTATTATAAAAAGGCACTGTTGTAATGTTTTTAAACTTACTGTTATATTACAGACTGTTGGCAACACTTATGGTAATTTTTCATTAGCAACCATGTTTCCCAGAAGAGAATTTACCAAAGAAGATTATAAAAAGAAATTACTGGATTTAGAACTTGCTCCAAGTGCTTCAGTGGTACTGTTGCCAGTATGTACATACATCTGTGTATTTTTTCTGTTCTTGCAGTCCTGTTTGTTATACTGTAGATGATTAGAGGAAGGAAAAATGAAATGTATATAATGGATAATTAAAATCCACTTACCCAAAAATGTTAAGAACCATTTATTTCTCTGTTATCCTATGCTTTATGTATTTTTATTGCTAATGAGGCACTGGTTTAATTTTCAACTTTTTTCCTTGCCTATTTTTTTTAAAGATTTTATTTATAATTTTTAGAGAAAGAGGAAGGGAGAGAGACATCAATGTATGGTTGCCTTTCACCTGCCTCCAGCTATAGACCCTGCTGGAGACCTGGCTGGAGACCTGGTTATGTGCCCTGGCTGGGGAAACCTAACCAGTGACCTTCGGGTTCACAGGCCAGTGGCTTATTATTCACTGTGCCACCAGCCGGGTCCTTGCCTATTTTTATGGACAAAAATGACCAGTAGAAGAAAATAAGAAATGCAGAGCATCTAATCTGCAGACTTAGTGGTTTTAATCTGTGCTCTACTGTTTGCCATTTTTAGAAAACATTTTAACATAAAAATCATTAATTTTTTAAAGAGATTTTGATATTTTTTAATTTAATTTTTTTTTTTTTTTTCCAATGTATGGTTGCCTTTTACCTGCCTCGAGCCACAGACCTGGCTGGAAACCTGGCTTGCAACCTGATTATGTGCCCTGGCTGGGGAATCGAACTAGCAACCTTTGGGTTTGCAGACTGGCACCTTATCCACTGTGCTACCAGCCAGGACCTAACTTAATTTTTAAAAAGATTTTATTACTTTTAGACAGAAGGGAAGGGAGAGAGGCAGAGAGGGAGAGAGACATCAGTGTATGGTTGCCTTTCACCTGTCTTCAACTACAGACCTGGCTGCAACCTGGTTATGTGCCCTGACTAGAAATCGAACCAGCGACCTCTGAGTTTGCAGGCTGGTGCCTTATCTACTGTACCACCAGCCAGGCTTAAATCTCATTAATTTTTAACATAATAATCCCATTTGATTCATACAACAATATTTTAACCTCTAATAAGGAAAAGAGGCTCAGAGCGCTAAAATGACTTTGCCATGGTGCCAGAGCTGAGATAAGAGCCTGAGTTGTCTTCTGTATCTGGGTTAGTACAGTTTTCCCTGCTCTGAACTAGAGTCCACACCTGGAACAGCCCCCCAGAAATCAGGAATAATTGCATTCACTGAGGTTTGAACATTTCCCCTTTTAAAAATAATCAAGAAAGACTTTTCTTATCAAAGTTACTAATTTTAGTACAAAAGTTTAGTTCTCTTAAAAATAATTGGTTCTTTTACCAAAAAACTATCTTCTGGTTTCTATGTTGTAATTACTCCTTTAAAAAGCAAAGCTCCAAGAGTTCCCAGAAGTTTATATATACACTTGAAAAACTTCAAAGTTAGTAATTTTACTTCTTGCAATAAACTAAAATTAATAGGACTTTCTTTTTTTCACTTAAGAGATTTCAGTAGAAGCTTGAATGTACTGTGATTGGGCTGATGATAGTCTTTAATTAGGTTTATTTCTTAATTTTTAGGCAGGAAGACCAACTACATCCATGGTACATTCTTCCAGTGGAGACATTTGGACATTGTTGGGGACAGTGCTTTACCCATTCCTTGCCATCTGGAGATTGATTAGCAACTTCTTATTTAGTAATCCTCCTCCCGCACAGACCTCAGCAAGAGCAGTACCTTCAGAATCCTCAAACCTTGCATCGTCCAGCAATTCAGAAAAAAGGTATCTGTTTGTGTTTTGCCCATTTTCAGAATGTTAGTAATGCCCCCAAATGAAAATTTTGTTTAAGATCCTTTGCCTTCTTTCTGTATATGGGAAAAATCCAGTGTTCTAAAGATTTATTATATCATCTTTCCAGGGAAGCTTGCTTACCTGAGTTTTCTCAGCCACTATAACCTCCTTCACCTCTACTGGTTTTATTACTTTATTTATTGAAGTCTCTTCATCCTGTAACTATAAAAACTGATTTTTTTTTCCCGATCTGAATAGTAATATTTTTTCTGACAGCCATGCTGGTGTCTGACAAGATACTTCATTCCATTAAAGAAATTATTGAAGATGACTGAGAAATTAGAGGGATTGTGCTCTAGAGAATTTTAACCCTAATGGTTCTTTGATCTGCTGGCTGACTTATCTTCTCATTTAGAGAAGGACCAAACTGAGGAAACTGGATATTCACTTGAAAATGGTGCATCTTTCAGAGAATTATTTGGATTAGTCCCTTAACCAAGAGACCTACTTTTTACTGCAAATGGTCAAGGTTAAAATGAAAGCACTAATCATTAATTAATAGACAACACTAATGATTTTTAGCTTATACATCTGTTAATTTTGCATATTTGAAAGTATTTTCCAAAAATGTGATATTATTCCCCTTTCTAATAATAGCACAATTTATTATAATGTATACCTAGTATTGTTAAACACTCTTTTAGGCATTAAAATGTTAGATATTATAATGTTAATAAGACATTGCAAATCATCACTCCAATCCAATATAATATAAGTAATGAGAATTCTTGTCTGTCTGCTGAATTTCTAGATAAAGATTTGTGTAAATATTGTACTTGGGATGATTTAGCTTTTATCTAATTTTTTTTCTTAACTATTAGGTAGGAAAACCAATCATAGCCATAGTACATTGCTCAAATGGGAACAGAGGGAAATCCTCTAGTTTAGAACAACATTCAAACTAGACCTTGTTAGTGCTGAATTTTAGGACTCTTACTGAGCAGTGAGTGAAAGTGTTTAATCCTGCATTAGTATAATATTGGATAGCTTGCTGTGTGGCTTTTTAAAACATTTTTCAAATAAGGGAATAGGACTTGTGTTGAGGGAAAAGATGGGATGAATGTATATATCTGAGGGACAAAAACTTTGTACCTTGTTGGTTTTCCTTTTTGCTCTTTCTCCCCTTCTAGTGTTAGAGAATGAATTTGTCTTAAATTTTACCCATTTCTCATTTTCAGAAGAAGAGATCCTATTTGTTCTTTTCTTTTTCTTTTTTTTTTAAAGATTTTATTCATTATTTTTAGAGAGAAGGGAAGGGAGGGAGGAAGAAAGGGCAAGAAACACCAATGTATGGTTGCCTTTGACCTACCTCCAGCTGGGGACCTGGCTGGAGACCTGGCTTGCATCCTGGTTATGTGACCAGAGTGTGAATTGAACCAGTGACACTTTGGTTCACAGGCAATTGCTCAATCCACTGAGCCACACCAGCCAGGGCTGTCCTGTTTGCTCTTAATTGTGTAAGTAAATTATTGAACATTCTAAAAGAGTTAAATATTGCTAATTGATCATTTTCATAAATAAGGCTATGAATGGAGCTTTAGAAATGGAAAATATGCCTTGTCTGGTTTGTTTTGGAGAACAGATGAAGTTAAACTGCCAAAAACATATAAAGTTTAGTACTGCAATAGTAGATACAATTATTTTCCAAGACCATTCCTTAAAAAATAGTTCGTCAGCCCTGGCTGGTAGCACAGTGGGTAAGGTGCCGGCCTACGAACCCAAAGGTCGAAGGTTCGATTCCCCAGCCAGGGCACATAACCAGGTTGCAAACCAGGTCTCCAGTCAGATCTGTGGCTGGAGTCAGGTGAAAGGCAACCATACATTGATGTCTCTCTCCCTCTCTGCCTCCCTCCCTTTCCCTCTTTCCAGAAATAATTAAATAAAATCTTTTTTAAAAAAAAAAGTTCGTGTACTAATGGAATTGTAAAGAAAACAACGTTGTATTATTGCAGTTTTCTCATCTCTTTTTTCCTTCTTTTGTTATATCAGGGAACCCGTCAGAAAAAGAGTGCTGGAGAAACGGGGGGAAGACTTTAAAAAGGAGGGGAAGATATATAGATTGAGGACTCAAGATGATGGTGAAGATGAAAACAACACTTGGAATGGAAATTCTACTCAACAAATGTAGTGTGACAAGTACATTATTTGCAATAATCATTGTTTCTCTTATGCTTTAATTCAACTAAAATTCTACTGGAGAGAGGTGGGACTACTTGATGTTTTCTAACCAATCTATAAAGTATCTGTTTATTCCTGCTTAATGGGTTAAAGTTGTTTAACTCAGACAAGTCAAAAGATAAAATAATTCACTCTTAGGTCCTTCCATATGGTAACCAACTGCTAGGAGCCTAAAAGAATCAAAAGGTCTGCCACAGCCTCCCTTTATCAGCTTTCTTACTCAGTATTTCATATACCCATTAGGCCTGTGTTCTCAGATGATAGGTTTTATGTAGAGCTGTTTTGCTCCAGAACTCCTAAGCTCACACAAAGTAACTGGTACGTCACTGAATAATTTGACTCTGAATCTGAACATTTTAACTAGCCAATCAGATGATAGTTTATGTATTTTCCCCCTCTTTCCACTCATCAGCTGCAAGCAAAATCTTGTAGTTTTTAATCTTAAACATTTAATAAAAATCTTTCCCAAAAAATTGGAATGATCTTATTTTTGCTTTAAGGTTTGTTATCCTAGCATCTTTTTGTTGCACAGGGCTCCATTGAGGTCATGTGTCTGCACTTTGCATAATGTTAAGGTTTTTGTTCTCCTCAAATGCAAAACAACAGCTAGTATACAACTAGTCTTCTCATCTTTCTACTGAAGTTTTTCTGTCAATAATCATACTTCAAAGACCTGAAGTACTGAAATATAGAACAAGAAGAACGGAATAAAGATATGCCTTTTGCTCTTTACATTATTTTTAAGGACTTTAAAGATATTCTTAAATTGACTTACACGCTACTTTTTCCATGTTTTTGGTAGTGAAGTCCACACTAACAATGTTTGAAAAAAAGGGAGTAAGTTTGACAGTTCCTCTTTTAATCTTTAAGGTGGGAAGATACCACTCTTGCGTGAACATGCAGATAGACTCGGGAGGAAACATTTTCTCATTAGACTTTGTTTTTCATAATGACATTTAAAGTGGTAATAGTAGTTGTTGGCAAGAAAATAGTGAGACAGGCTATGCTGGTGGTTGAAGTACAAGCAGGTATAACCTTTTTGAAAAATATCAGAAACATGTATTTCATACTTTGATCCCATAATTTTTCTTAAGGAATGACCAGAAATGTTTAGATAAAGGATATTCATTAAGGGTTATTTATTTTACTTAAGAACTAGAAACCAACTGAATGCCTTGTGCAGAAATAACTTGAGGAGGAGGAATGGTACAATATTAATTCAACAAGTCAATTTAGTATATATTTATTGAGTACATGTTATATGTCAGGAATAGAGGGAAAGCAGAATATGGAGCTGTGGGAACAGTATGACCTTAAACATAAGGCAAAGAAAACAAAACACACCAAACATTGGTAAAGGTGGTTATATGTGATTTTAGTTCTCTATTTTGCATCCTTATATATTTTCTCAGTTTTCTGCAATGATCAATATTACTTTGATAATTTAAAAAATAAGCTTGAAAAAGAAAAATCCAGCAAGCATCCCATTTAAGTAAAGGCTTGTCATCTTTAAAAATATAGCAACATGTAATTTTTAAAAAATGTCAAATGGGTATGATCCTACTAATAACTATTAGAAATATATCTACAGTAACTTGGAATACCTCAAGTCAGTTTAGTTTGTCTTGAAAAAAAAATCAGCTATAGATCTTAGGGGAAAAAAATGTGAAAGAATGGTTCACAATCTTTGAGTAGGGGGATCCCTCCTCAGTTTTATATTTTAAAAAGTATACATGGTAATGAAAAACTTAGAACAGTATAAGAGGCTATAAAATGAAAATGAAATCTTTGCATCTTGCCCCCCAGTTTTATTCCCCAAAAGTAACCGTAATCTATTAAAAGTTTCTTTTGTAATCTTCAGAAAATTTTTATGTGTAATAAGCAAATAATGTAATCTTTATATTTTAAATAAATGGGATCATATTATATATACTACTCTGCATCCTGCTTTTTACTTATAGCCTTGAAGGTCTTTCCCTATCAGTACATAGCTATTTCATCTTATTAATGGCTATATAGCGTTTCACTTGATTAATGTACCCAATTCATTGATTTTTGTAGTGTTTTTGCTTATTTTTGTTTTTCTATTACAAACATTGCTACAGTGAGCATCTTTGTGTAGGTATCTTCCTAGGTGTGAAAACATACCTATAGGTTTGTATAATTTACTGAGTCAGGGTGTTTGCAGTTTGTATTATAAAAAATGCTACCCGATTGCCTCCTCTTAAGACTCTATGAACTACACCCCACCACATCCTTTCCAACATTGCATTACAACCTTTTTATCTTAACCATTATGGGAGATGGAAAATTATCTGCATATTTTATGCATTGTGTTGATCACATTGGTCATTTTTATTTATATTCTGAAAACTACCTATTTGTTCTTTGCCAGTTTTTATTTTGTTTTCCATCTTTTTCTTACTGATTTATAAGAATTCCATGTATATTAAGAAAAGCAGCCATTTATCTAGCATATGGTGTAAATATTTTCTCCTTGTTAATCTTATGATGAATATATTCATGGTAATTTTTGCCACACTATGTGGTTATATTATTCAATGTTTTTCTTTCTCTCTTGTTTTTTAGAAATTACCTTCTGTTCATGATTTTCCATATTACTTTTTTAAAAGATTTTATTTATTTTTAGAGAGAGAGGAAAGGAGGGTGAAAGAGAGGAAAAGAAACGATATGTGAGAGATACATCGATTGGTTGCTCTTGCACGCCCCCACCTGGGGACCTTTCCTGCAACCGAGGCTTATGCAACTTTGGGTTCACAGGCGCCAGCACTCAATCCGCTGAGCCACACCAGCCAGTGCTGTTTTTTCTTTATGGCCTCTGGGTCTTAAGTCCTGCTTATAAATACTTTTCCCACCTCAAAAAAAACTTTTTTAAAGATTATTTTTAGAGAGAGGGGAAGGGAGGGAGGCAGAGAGGGAGAGAGACATCAATGTATGGTTGCCTTTCTCCTGCCTCCAGCTACAGACCTGGCTGGAGACCTGGCTTGCAACCTGGTTATGTGCCCTGGCTGGGGAATCGAATCAGCAACCTTCAGATTCACAGGTTGGCAGCTTATCTACTGAGCCACCAGCCAGGGCTTAAAAATTTTTTTTTTAATTCACCCTTCTGTTCTAGTATTCTCTTAGTTTTATTTTTATACGTTTAAATCTGGTTTCCCAGGAAGGTCTCTGGTTCTTGTCTCCATGCCTGTGGCTGATATGCTCAAGATCTAACCTGTTTAGCTACCACCATTTAAGGAATAATTCATCTTTCCCACTGATTTGGCATGCCACTTTTGTCACATACTCTATTCCCATATGTCTAGGCTTTCTTTTCCTTTGTTGATCTTTCCATTCTTTCTCTTTACTGTCAGCTACTAAACTGTTGGGTTGGCCAAAATGTTCATTTAGTAATTTCCAGATGATGGCTCTAGTAATGCTTAGTTGTCTTCAACTTAAAACAATTTTGTTGTATTGTGACAGCTGTCAATCATATCTGCATGCATTTTATAAAACATCAAAGTTGGTGAATTTTTGTCTAGCCACTTTAACATCAAAGATGGAAGAAAATATGTATCATTTTCAGCATATTATGCTTTATTATTGCAAGAAAGGTGAAAGGTAAAATGCAACTGAAATTTGAAGATTGGTGTAGTATATGGAAAAGGTGATGTGACTGATCGAATATGTCAAAAGTGGTTGGTGATGTTACTTGGTACTATTGACATTTTGGCCAAGTAATTCTTTGCTGTGGGGCTGCCTTATGCATTGGAAGATGTTTAGCAGTTCCCCTGGCCTCTACACACTAGAAGCCAGTAGCAGGAGAGAGCCAACATATTCAAAATACCCAAATCATGGAGAAAACTAGAGACATTTTGGCCAACCCAATACTTTTTATAACTAGTTTTATAATGTTTTAGTATTCTTTCCCATTTATCCTGCCTCTTACAAGTTTATTTAATGTGAAGCTTTATATTTTGTCCATGCCACCCCCCAAAAAAAGTTACTGAATTTAGATTTCAGTGTAATTGACAACCTAAATACTACTGAGTCATTCTACTCAAGAAGTATCTTTTAATATCGGTTTCAGAACCACCCTTC
>PVIW01001933.1:6468-113993 GCA_004026585.1 Noctilio leporinus
TTTTTTTTTTTTTTTTTTTTTTTTTTTGAATCTTCTTAAACCTAATCTTGGCTTAAATTTGTACACCCTAAAGATATCAGCTCTGGACACTTCCCTGAATAGGTAAAAGCAGCTTATCTTCTAGTGCATGTGGGAGGATCAGTTCTGGAGAAGTGAAATCTAGGGGCTTATCAGAACAATTCAACCAACTTTGAAAGGTTTCAGACTTGTCCTTCTTGGTTCCCACCCTTTTAGCCTGAAGCCTTTGGCTGGGGATAGTGTTAGAACTTGTATAGATCCTACAAATCCCTCAGAGTTGGGGGGTGGTAGCAGAAGCAGAAATTCAGCCTATGGACCAATCAACCAGCCTCCCAGTTGCTTCCCAAATGTGTTTGGGGACATGATCCCACCCACTAACAAGATTAATCTATAGAGGTAAATCAGGCAGGTAAGGAATCATTGCAAACTAGTGATTTTCCTTCTAGGGTTGTACATTGGACTGACCGGAAGACTAGAACTGTTTACTTCTATTCAATTTTAAGCACTGCGCAACCTTTGGTCAAAAGAAACTTCTGCTTCCCAAGTTTGTATCCTTGGCATCTCTCTCTCCTTCCTTTCCTCTCTCCTTTTCTTCATTCTTCTGGTAACTGTTTCCCTTTCTTCGCAGCCCTCTCATACAAAGATAACAACTATCCTGAATTAGATATGTATCACTCCTCTTCTTTTTAAAATGCCTTTAACTATCAGAAACCCATTTAGAACATGACATAGTATTTTGCCTATCTGTAAATGTTATATAAATGTGTTACACCATACACATTCTTTTGTAATTTGCCTTCTATTTTAGTCAGTATTGTTTGTGACATGCATCTCTGTCTTGGTTGGTGTAGCTGGGATCTAGTATCTTAGTGGTTGACTATAAGCCAATTTATTTATCCACTTGCCTGCTTAAATGCTACCTCCCCAGAGACGACTTCTCTGACCTGCCCACTCAATATCATGCCGACTTTCTTTCTTCTTCTTCCTCCCTTTAAGATAAATATGATGAGGGAAAACACCAGCCTTCAGAAACAAATCTGGCTTCTGCTAATTCTGGCCTTAGTCTTCTTTTATAGTATGTGTGACAGAAGGAAAGTGTGTGTGTTTGGGTCAGCTAAGAAGCAGATGCCAGATGGAATTAGAGGGGGGGGGGGAAAGTGAGTTGTTGGAGGAGGAAGTGTGAAAAGGTAAGGAAAGCCCTCGGACCTTGATTAGGACTGACACTTGTGGAAGGAGAGGGGAAGGAGTAGATAAAAAGACTCTCAGACTGCAGAGTAGTTTCAGGATACATTCAGCCAGACCATGAGGAGTGTTGAGCCAAGGTTTCCCATTGGAGGAGCCCCACAAGTGACCAGAATGAGTCTGCCTCAAAACGGAGGCTTGTGCTTAGTTGCTGGCTGGGAACAGCCAATGGAAAGTGCGGCCTTAGATGGAATATGATGGTGGATCCAGAGCAGGAAGGTTGCTGGTGACTTCCAAGAAATATACTCCCCAAGGCAGGTCTGAATAGTACATTCTCATGGTGGGCGTAGCAACTCTCATCAGTACCTTGGTTCTGTCTCCCTGCCTGCAAGTATTTAATGAGGACCTGCCTACTCAGGTTGAGAACTGGCTGATCAATTCTTCCATTTGTCCAAACCAGAAGGCTGTGGGAAGGAAGGTGTTATGGACTGGAAGTTTATGTCCCCCCCTCCCCAATTTTATATGTTGAAATCTTAATGCCCAATGTGCTGGCACTTATTAAGAGGTGAGGAGATCTTGGGAGGTAACTAGGTCATGAAGGTGGAGCCCTCATGATGAGATTAGTGCCCTTATAAGAAGAGGCCAGAGAGCTAACTAGCTCCATTACTTGGAGATACAAGAAGTGGGCAGTGTGTAACCCAGAAGAGGGTTCTCACCAGAACTCAACCATGTTAATACCCTGGTGTCAAACTTCCAACCCCCAAAATTGAGAAACAAATTTCTGTTGTTTATAAGCCACCCAGTCTGTGGTACTTTGTTATAGCAACCTGAACAGACTAAGAAGGGGGGTGAGTTCAGTGTGAAGAAGAGAGACACCCCCCTCTCCCAGACCAGACCCAAATCCTAACCTCAAACACAACCTGGGCTTTAGGCAATGCCTAGGGGGAGAGGGGCTGCAAAACCTCTTGGGCCTTCTTTTTTGGGGGGTTTGTAAAAGATTTTATTTCTTTTTAGAGAGACGGTAAGGGAGGGAGAAAGAATGGGAGAGAAACATTGATTAAAGAGAAAAACATTCGTTGGCTGACTCTCTCATGTGCAAACCAGTGACTTTCACTTTCCAGGACATCACCCAACCAACTGAACCACACCGGCCAGAGCTTGAGCCTTCTGTCTTTGACAGAATCCTAATATCTTTTAGAAAAGGGAGAAGAGTGACAAGGTAATAAATGTTTGAACCTGTCTTTGTTTCATCTTCCTCTGAGGAATCAGTTATGAGAAGCCCTGGAAAAAGTCTGAGATGAATATTACATTTTTGCTCTTCAACTTATTATTTTGAAAAATTTCAAACCTATAGAAAAGTTGAAAGAACAGTTTAATATACCCTTTACCTAGGTTCACCAATTATTAATGGTTTGTCATGCCCTTGCTATCTCTGTGTGTATACTTTTTTTCAAAAAAGATTTTATTTTATTATTTTTAGAGACGGGGAAAGGGAGAGAGGCAGAGAGGGAGAGAGACATCAATGTATGGTTGTGGTTGCCTTTCACCTGCCCCCAGCTACAGACCTGGCTGGAGACCTGGCTTGCAACCTGGTTATATGCCCTGGCTGGGGAATCGAACCAGCAACCTTTGGGTTCACAGGCCAACACCCCATCTACTGTGCTACCAGCTAGGGCTCTGTATGTATACTTTTTGCTGAACCTTTTGAAAGTAAATTACAGACATCATGATAATTCACCCCTAAACTCCATAGCATGCATCTCTCAAGAGTAAGAACACTTCCCTATGTAACCACAATGCCATTATCACTTCTAAGAAAATTTACATTTATTCAATAGTACCGTTTAATTTATAGTTTTTATTTCAGTGATAGAAACCACATCAGTGGCTACCTGGAGTGAGGAGGTTGTTGAAAAACGAAAAAACACAAGGGAACTTTTTTGGGGTGATGGAAATGTTAAATTCTTTTTTTTTTTTTTAAATATGGAACGCTTCACGAACCCGCGTGTCATCCTTGCACAGGGGCCACGCTAATCCTCCCTGTATCGCTCCAATTCCAGTACATGTGCCGCCGAAGCGAGCACGGAAATGTTAAATTCTTGATTGGGAATGGAGCTTACCTGGGTGTAAAATTGTCAAAACTCACATTTAACATGGGCGTCTTTTATTGTATATAAATTATACTTCAATAAAATTTTTACAAATTTCCTCAAAGTGTTTTATGGTTATTTTTCCCTCTGATCTCAGATTCTACCAAGGTTCACACATTGTGTTTGGTCGCCTTGTCTCTTCAGTCTTCTCTAAACTAAAACATTTCCTCCTGCTTTTGTATTTTATACCATTGATTTAAAAATTAAAAAGGGAAGGCCAGTTGTCCAGCAGAATGTCCCACATTCTGGATTTATTTTATCTCTTCATGGTTGGATTGAAGTTACACATTTTTTTTTTTTTTTTTGAAGTTACACATTTTTTTAAAAATTTATTATTTTTAGAGAGAGGGGAAGGGAGACACACAGAAAGGGAGAGAGACATCCATGTATGGTTGCCTTTCATCTGCCTCCAGCTATGGACCTGGCTGGAGACCTGGCTAGCAGCCTGGTTATGTGCCCTGGCTGGGAATCAAACCAGCAACCTTTGGGTTTGCATGCAGGCTGGTGCCTTATCCACTGTGCCACCAGCCAGGGCCCTGAAGTTACACTTTTATTTTTTTAAGATTTTATTTCATTATTTTTAGAAAGAGGGGAAGGGAGAGAGAGGCAGAGAGGGAGAGAGACATCAATGTATGGTTGCTTTTCACCTGCCTCCAGCCACAGATCTGACTGGAGACCTGGCTTGCAACCTGGTTATGTGCCCTGGCTGGGGAATCGAACCTGCAACCTTTGGGTTCGCAGGCGGGCACCTTACCCACTGTGCTACCAGCCAGGGCCCTGAAGTTACACATTTTTGACAAGAACACTGCAGAGGTGATTCTAAGCCCTCACTCATGATACTGGAAGGCATATGGTACCAGCCTGTCCCTCTACTGCAAGGCTCACCTTGTGTTTCCTGCTACAGACTCAGAGTTAACCATTTCTTCAAGTATCCCCTGGTTCTTGACAGTGGACAATGGTATTTAGAAACCAGGAATTTGGTGCTAGATGTGCTCATTGCTACTGGGGTATCAATGTTTCTTAGGCCCTTTTCGTGGGCAGAGCTTAGAAATGCACATTGTGCTTGTTTTGTTTAAATCTTAAGTCGACAATTTAAACCCAACACAATGTTCTTCCCTTCCCCACATTCTATATTTGTATCTCCCTTCTTACATAGTGGTTTCCAACATCACCGATACACTTATCATTTGCTCTATCTTACAATACATATAAAGTGCTTTCAGAATTACAATAAAAATACCACTACAAGAGACTTGCTGTATAAAGTTCAAGATATCTTCAGTTATTTTTGTTCTGAGAATATGTGCCACTAAGGATGTATACTCTGTGTACTATTGTCAAAATTTACTTAGGCTACTTCTTTTCTCTGTGTGGTAATGTTGTCAATGTGATACAAAGTTTCATTTCTTATTTATATTCAAATTCAGCATTTTCATTCTTGGTTTCTGGATACTTAAACCATCAAAAACTATATGGCCCTGGCTGGTAGCACAGTGGATAAGGTGCCGGCCTGCAAACCCAAAGGTCTCAGGTTCGATTCCCCAGCCAGGGCACATAACAAGGTTGCAAAACAGGTCTCCAGTCAGGTCCTTAGCTGGAGGCAGGTGAAAAGCAACCATACATTGATGTCTCTCTCCCTCTCTACCTCTCTTTCTTTCCCTCTTTCTAAAAAAAAAAAAAAACGAATTGGCATATACAGAAGCCTTGCCCATCCCAGATTCCTCTAGCCTTCACCATGTTTTCTATTTTCCAGTTTTCCCAGGGAACAGGTCATTACCAGATGGTAGTGATAAGAGGAACAAAAATCTAGCTCAAAGGAAGTTGCCAATTGTGTGAGGGAGCAGGGTCATTTCAGGGTTCATTTTTGTTTAAAGTACACAACTTTTTTTAAAGGGAATAACCTACACATTTACCTGGTGCTTAATACCTGTTGGGCATTCTGTCTGGTACTCTACACGCATTATTTTACTTAACTTTCACAACTCTTAACCGATAGCTGTTGATGCTCATTGAGAAACTTTCAGTGTGGAAAACTTCAAATATACTCAAAAGTAAAGAGAATAATGCAAGTTAAATTCCACGTACCCATCACCTGCTTTAATAATTATCAGCCTTGTTTAATCTGGCTTGTTTAATCTATATGTCCTCCTGGATAATTTTGTAGCAAACCCAGATACCCTATCATTTCATCCATAAGTATTTCAGTATATAAGAGGATGATCTACCAAAAAAAAAACCCCAAAAAACAAAAAAGTGTAGTGCTGTTTCAGATATTTTTTACTTTGCTCAAATCATACTAAAAAACTCATATTTTGCAACTCTTGGTATTTCTTTTAGTCCATGAGTTCCCCCTCCTGTTATTTTTTTTCCTTAAAAATTACTTGAAGAAACCAAGCCATGTACCTTATAGAGCCTCCATCTGGCTTTTGCTGAATATAAAGTCTGTCCTGAAAGTATCGGTCACACAAAGTGTTTAAAAATATATTGACATTGGCTCAATACTTTCGGGACAGACCTCATACAGGGCTCACATTCTGTTTCTATCTGGCAGTGCTGCTCTAGATTTGGCCAATTTCAGGATTCCTTTTTTTTTTTTTTTTTTTTTCTGGCAAGACTACTTCATAGAAGGTGTTTTCCCATCAGGAGACTTATAATACCTGGATGTTCCTTTTTAAATTGTCTGTTTTGGGTAACCCACTATTTCATTAAGGGTTTTCAAATGGTAACATTCTATTATTTCTTTGTATACTGGCTGGAATACTGTTGTAAAAGCATAACATTTCCTTTCATATAGGAAAGGCAGGGGAAAGGCTTGATTCTTCCTTTATTTGCCAGCTTTGAAATGTTTTCCCTAACATCCCTCTAAAAGTGATAGTTTGTTTTGCGTACCTTTATGAACTCGTGGATTTGAACAATTTTATGTTTGTTTATACTCATTGTAGTCATCCTTACTGATGCTCAAAGCAGCCTGTATTTAGCCAATGGGAACTTCTTCAAGTTGGCTCCCCAGTCTTTTTGACACAGCCCCACCAACTTTTATTTATATTCCCTCTTCAAACTGGAATCAAGGGTTGCTCAAAAGGAACCTCAATTCTTTTTTAAAAGATTTTATTCATTATTTTTAGAGAGGGACAGGGAGGGAGGAAGAAAGGGAAGGAAACATCAATGTATGGTTGCCTTTCACCTGCCTCCAGCTGGAGACCTGGCTGGAGACCTGGCTGGAGTCCTGGCTTGCAACCTGGTTATGTGCCCTGATTGGGAATCGAACCAGAGACCCTTTGGTTCGCATGCCGGCGCTCAGTCCACTAAGCCATGCCAGCCAGGGCCCCAGTAATACCTTCAACTCGCTGGACTACTGGTTTATTATAAAACAATGTATGAGGTCTGTCCTGAAAGTATTGGCTGTGCAAACTATTTTAATTATATTGACATTGGCTCAATACCTTCGGGACAGACCTTTGTATAGCTTAGGAGCAAGCAGATACTGCCTGCCTTTTGTGTTTTCAGTACATATCGAACTTCATTTGGTATGCCAAGTCTTCCCGCCAAAGGCGCTCCCTTTCTCATTCTGCATGCTGGCTTATCTGGCAGTGCTGGGTTTCTCTGTTCCCAACTCTGGCTGGCTTTTCCACCTGCCAGGCCAGAGTTTGACCTCTTCTCCCTCCACATACTTCAAGACCCCATTCAATATATTATCTCCACAGCCACTTCTTTGACCTGAGCCCCTTTCTGTCTGCTCCGTCTTGGATGTTCTCAGGGTTCAGTGGAGGTCTGGAAAGCACTTAAAGTATTGGGAACACAAGTGGGTTTGATACAAGTAATCAGATGCTTAAATCAAATCTTTGGGAGAGCCAGAAGAATGTAAGTCAGGAATGGCAATGGAACCACTGGGTTCAAGAGCAATTGATTGAGGTTGTCATCCAGGCATCAGAATGATGTTGCCACTAACAGTATTGCTTCTCATCATCTACAAAGCTGAAGACTCAATGTTGGAAGGCTGGTCTAGTCGCTCTTAACTGATGAGCAGATCTCCCTCACCTTTTTTTTATCAGCAGCCCCTAGAGCAGGAAGATGCCTCTACCTCACTCTGCCTTCCAAAACAGATTCCTAGCTGCAAGGGAGTCTGGCAGTTCCCAGCTCTTTAGTCTCTGCAATGCAGAAAGGACATAAAAAAAAAAAAAGATGTGGGACAAAAAGTGAGGGTCAAATGACAGTACCCAATATGGATACTACTGGAAAAAAGTAAGAGCAGTGAAGGAACAGAGGGGTCAAAGGTACAGGCTTTGACTATCAGGCCATGCCAGTTTGGACTTGTCCCAGAAAGTGACCGAAAAACAGGAGCCCTGGAGGTAAAAGACACAACAAAAGCTGGTTTCTGGAAAGGCATTCCTAAAAAAGGGTTGGCCATGATGGAGCTACTGCAATCTATCAAGGCCAAAGACAATGTAAAACCCAACTAAGGCTTCAAAGAAGATGGGGAAGATAAGGATCTGAGAGACATCAAAATATATGTCCACAATTTGGGCTTTCAGAATAGGCCTCCAAATCATATTCTGAGCCTAACTCCCCTGAAACCTTCCAGTCTGCTTTGGTTCAGAGCCTCTATACAGTGCCCTAAAGTCACGTATAGGAAATTAACCATCAATATCACTAAAGAAAAAGAAATGTGTGACAGTGTTTTGGGAACACGTAGGACACAACATACTTCAACGTTCTCCTTTTCTCAACAGGTTTATTGCCTTTTAAGAAAATTTTTGTAAAATATAAATACAAAGGCAGAGAATTTACTTACAAAGTTAAAACACAGATTTCAAACATAAACACACAATTCTGAAAATTTTAGTTTTATGTACATCTTCAAGCAACCTCAACATATTATGTTAGTTTTCAATATTTTACACGGTACAGAAAAAAATAGCTCAAAGTCTTCTTTAAATAAGAGCATAAAATGTTTAAACATATAAACAATCCGGTTTGATGCGTGAAAACTAATTTCACAGCTTTTAAATTAGGATATAAAAGTTTCATACAATTAGTTGTTGTGTGTGGATATGGTTTGAATTTATATTACACGCTACTGGATGACATCCAATAGCATTTACCTGACCCGAGCAGGTACTCTGTAAACAAAACATAAAGTTACAACATCACCGAGTGCCTTCACCAAATCCATTTCCCCAAACCAACCACACGATTCTGACCACCACCCACATCATTGGAGCTTTGAATGAAATTAAGTCCAAGTGTTGCACTCCCTCTCCTCATTTTTTTCCTTAAAAAAGAAAAGAAACAAATGTTCCACGTAAAGACAAACATATCCCAAAGCATGTGTGCACTGAAAAGTAAAGAAACATTATAACAACTTCCATAAAAACTGACTTAAAAGTTTAAAAAGAAAAAAAAAATGTTTCTAAGTCCTTCCGACTGGAGTCATTTCTCTTATATAAAGAAGAGATATTTTCATATGTAATAGTGTCCTTTCTTTACAGAAATAGTCGTATTATGACACATATGCACAAGGATTAACACTATAACACACTGTACACGGTGGGCCTGGTGAGCTCACCAGTAGTCATCTGAGATCATGTCGCTGGGGTGTAGCCACTCCACGGTTGAGCCCAACAGAGTCTGAAGCTCACTAGTGAACTCAACCAGATCCAAGAGCTCCTTGCTTTCAGGGTTAAAGGCTTCCAGGTCTTTGGAACAAGAGAACAACAGACTTGCTGCAACTTGCCGGTAAAACTCTGCCTCTGCAATGGTGACAATTTCCACATTTGGGAAATTGCAGCGAAAGATACGGGAGGACATTTTCAATTTTTTAAGCACATCGGAGAGCAACAGCCAGTTTCGAGGCCTATGAGAGAAAGGAACAGTGGTTCGCATTTCTGGCAATACTGGACGTGCTTTCAAGTACTAAATGCCATCCCAACGAGCTCAGTCCCCAGGTGGAACAAGGGCCCCTTCCTTCTTGCTTTGATACCACTCCCCCCACCATTTCCCACCATACCTAGAAGAGAGGATCTACTTCCACAGGTGGGAACTTTGGCCTCATCTCGATTTATTCAGAGACCACCTAGGGAGGACCAAGCAACTTAGCTAGAAGCCGCAGCAGCACCTTTGAAGGAGCTGCATCACAAGCCGCCTCATCACAGGCTGCTGGTGCTGATGGAAACCGACAGGTAAAGATTTGCTCACTCAGCTCTGGCCACAACTCGGGTCACCACTCTCCAAGTGGGTACCCTGCTATCGTCACTGGAGGCGACCAGTCACAAACGCCTCTTTGATTTCTCCTCTCCTCCACCACTCACGCATCAAGCACTATAAACACAGAAGGCTGGCTGGCTTTCCTTCCCTTTCCCACACCTCCACCCCCGGCCCTCGGTGCTTTTGAGGTGTGTTACATTCCTGACATACACCCTTGCCACACTTCATGATTTCTATTACTAATAAAATGTCACTGTGACGACATCCATGTTTATTGACTCAGAGCCTGAGGATGTTACTCATTAAGCACCATGGTCAACACACAGCAGAACCATCTCCTGACACGTGCACCCAAGACCTTGGTTACAGGAGCACAGTGACCCGACCGTAGGAGGCAGACCAGATCTAACCAAATCTGAGGACATGCAAGATCCAGGTGCCACATAACACTTTCCCTAATATTATACATCAGTGTAGTCCAATAGACCTCAAGTGCCTTGGAAGGCTCCTATGGTGGCCTGTTGGGGGAAGCTCATAAGAAGGACCTCTCCCAAAGACATTAGTGACTGAAGGATCCAAACGGTAAAATCCTAATCACTGACTTCAATGTCCTTTGAGTTCTGGGTGTGTGTTCTGGTGAGGGCAGTTATCCCATGCAGTTTCACAGGCACTCAGGAATACACCCACCCACCCATCCTCATCTGTCGTAAGGGACTTCTAACTCCTGCCACCCCAACAGCAGCTGAGCTAGTTCTTAACCACATGAGAGCCAAGCTCAACTCACCCTTGAGCGACGGACACTTGGATGTTGTAACATGGTAAGAGGGGGCTTTCTGAAAATTCAAATTCAAACACATCACTGTAGGCCTCATCGTCGTCATTCTGGTCCTCCGGCCCTGGGGGGTTTGCTAAAACATCATATCCGCTTTCATCATCTGGCTCTAATGGAGGGCAAACAAGAAAGACAGAGCTGCAATCAGTCACAGCAAGACTTGAGCCGCTGTCCAAAAGGGACTCTTGAAAGAGTCTTCCCCAACCAACACCTACTGTTAGCACCCACCACCCCTCACCCGCACCAGAGAGAACTATTCTGTAACTCATTCACTTTCCAATTAATTAGAAAGAACAATGCTGCTCACCACACACAGAGCTGCCATAAAACTCCCAAAAGCTGTTGGAGTCCTCGTCACAGCGACCCTGCAGGTCTTTTAAATAGTCTGGAGAGAGAAAACCAAGATAAACCTGCTGGTGAGAATCAAGTGCTGGCAGAGTTAAGGGGCATACCACTTCCTGTCCTCCCCACGACACACCCTTGTGCACTTTGCAACACTGCTCTCAACCGTTTCTGACCAAAACCCACAAGCCTGCTCGCCTGCCCTCCCAAGGGATGGACCACTCTTGCCCTTACCATGCTCTAGCCCAGCAAAAGAAAAGCTACACTGGCAAGCTGGGAACTCTTCTAGCCCTCAGAGGCAAAACTAAAGTAGGCATCTCTTCTTTGAATCCTGAATCTGTTCCTTCATACACTTTATGCTGCTTTCCCTATTAAGTAGACTTAAGGTAAACAAGGGTGGCCCCTGGGGGTAAGTGGCACTCTTTGGCCAGAAGTGTCACCATCTAGATGTTTGAATAAGACCATTTTTGAACTTTGTCGTACCTGTTAAAAACTTTTCCATAAGTTCGCTGTGTGTCATTTTCATAATGGTTCTACCTGAGTACGTAGCCAAAGTAGGGTCAGCACCATAGGAGAGGAGCAAGCGGACAATTTCCAAATGATCATTCTCAACAGCATCGTGGAGTGGCCTAGGAGAGATGCACAGAAGACTTCAACTTGGGCACACAATGCTTGCCTCTAGTAATAGGCAAAACTGGCCGTGTGCGTGCCAAGCGCCCTAGGAACAGTATTTCACTGAGGAGGAGAGTAATGTCACTGCCACACCATCTAGGGAAACTAAGGCAGTGACTGGCTCAAGATCAAGCTAGCATCTCTTGACTCTTTTAAGCCTAATTCTCAAAGGCAAATCTACGTTAATCCAGGGCATAAGGAGGAACACAAGCCAAACTGAAGACATTTCCAATTAACGTAATCGTTAAGATAACGTACAGCACGGGGGGAAGAAAAGCAAAAACAAAAACCACCGTTATGGAAGTCAATACAACAAGCAATTATTATGCCATTATTTAAAAAAGAATAATAATAAGAAGCCTACTCTGTTTTTAGAAAGAAATTAGGTGCAAAGTGGAGGCTCTCCTGAAAGCCGGACCCCAGTAGCCTAGAGATGTAATGGTTAATTCCCTGAACCAGAGTCACCAGAGTTGAGTTCTCCGGAGGGTACAGGGCCCTCCTACCAGTGCCCACAAGAGCATGAAACACTGTTCACAGTCCCATCTTGAGGGAATGCTATTGGGAAACCATAAAACACCCAATACATTTCACTTTTGCAGATGTTATGACTGGTCAGGGAAGGCAGCCTAGCACCCCGCCTCCTGGTACTACCCCATACATACAACCAGGAAGGTGTTTGGGCTGACTCAGACCCAGCCTATAAACAATGAGCCAAGGTCAAGGGCAGGGTGGGTGGGCTATGGGTGTGAGTAGACCAAGCAAATGAAAGTTGGCCCTGTTTGAATGTACAGGACTGTCAGCTCCAGTACACAGTATTTTAAATACTGTGATTTAATGGAGAACCCAGAGTCTTAAAAAGCAACACCCTGCCCCACCCATTATTCAAGTAGGCCTGACATTTTCAGGGACTTTTGTCATTGCAAACTTTCAAAGTTTTATCTAAATTTGCCAGAAAGGCCTGGTAGATTCCATTCTAGAGGACTCTGCCACCAATGTGTTTCCATGTCACTCTCTCTGGGTCTTTCCTTGAGGTTTCCTGCACATCCCGAGAATCATGCCTATGCCCCTGCAAAGCCAGGTTGACAGCAAGACCCGTGACTAACCTGGTTCCATCCTGGGCACTGCAGTTGACATCAGCGCCATATTCAAGAAGGTGTCGCACAATGTTCAGCCACCCCCTAGCACAAGCTTCATGCAGGGCACAGTATCCGGCGTTGTCTCGGTGATTCACATCACAAATCTTATTCTCCAGGCAGTACAAGACCACCTCCTGCAGGGAAAGAAGGGGGGAATATCATCAGACCATCAACCTTGTAAGGCTGACCTCTCTATAGCTTGACAGTGCCCACTTTCAAAGGCATACATCCTTGGATCCAAGAGCCAACTAAACTATAGCATAGTCGGGCGTGGATGTCTTTGTGAGGGGGTGAGAGCACATGTGAAAGGCTTGGTGATGGAGATAGTGTCACTAGCCCATCACCCTGGCTCTGGGCAAATGACCCTTGACCTTCTGCAAGAGTCCATTTCTTTCTCTATGAGATAGGCAAGTAACAGAGGGTGGCTGAGAAGATGCAACAGATAGCTAAGAAAGCCCTCGGGCCAGGGCTTGGCATGGCTGGTACAGAGGCACCCAGCTTCTAATATCTTAGATGACACACTGACAGGTACAGGGCATTCTCAAGAAACAGAGACTGCAGTGAAAATGCTCCTGTGTATGTGTGTGTTTGTTTATAATTTTATTTATTTATTTTTAGAGAGAGGGAAGGGAGGGAGAAACATCCATGTGTGTTTGCCTCTCGAGCACTCCCAACTGGGGATCTGGCCCTCAACCCAGGCATGTGCCCTGACTAGGAATTGAACCATCGATCTTCCAGTTCGCAGGCCAGCACTCAATCCACTGAGCCACACCAGCCTAGGGCCTCTTTGTATGTTAAGTAAGGTTAAAAGAGAGGTTCTTTCTATGCATCGCATACATCATCAGGAAATGACACAAAATGTTTCAAATATCCCCACCCTCTTTTTTGCCTCACCGTCCACCCCTCTTGGGGCTGAGTCAATATAACATTTTTAAATTTACTTAAGTCAATGACAGAGGTACGCTATACCATATACTGCAACCTACACATTTCAAACACTAAATAAAAAGTCCACCCTTGCCCTTTCTCAAAACGTATTCTGTGTGAACAGTGTGCACTACAATCATTGTATTATTTTTACTTCTTTGGTGTGTTAAAATATTAAGACAAACGGCTCCTAGTAAGCAGAGCAGTAATTTAGTCAATGTTTTATTACCTTGATTAATAAAAGTTTTCAAACACAGAATAGCACTTCCCACCAGAAAACACATTTTACTTTTTTCCTAAAAAACGTCATGCCCAGCACATGCTCCACTTGATCAGGGGGAGCTGGATGGGTCACAGCAGGCCTCAGTGTGACAACTCCTACATACCCTTTTGAGAACACATCAATGAAAGATGACCTGTCACTTGGGAGCTAACTGGAATGTTCCACATGTGAACCTAACATTGCAATGCTGGCAAACCTAGCAATCTGTGCCTTGTTGCTTTAGGTCACCTGCCCGAAACAAGAGGAGGAAGGGAGAGGACATACCCACAAATGCATTCTCCGTTTAGATCCTAAACTGCCAGAAAGCCCACAGTCCTCTGGGCTCCCAGGCCACCTGCCCTGAGCCCTGGTATCCAGGATACCGCATGAAGCTGCTGCTCTTTTAGCGGGGCCTCACTAGCCAGGCTCGAGTGGAGGGCTGCAAGCTAATGAGTTGTGTGCCCCAGCCAGGGAGAGGCCCTGTCATGCGGCTCTGGGATCAGGTCTGAGCGCCACCGACTGCTGTGCACAGATCAATTTACCCAGGTCCCTGTCTGGTGTCCTGTCAACCCAGGGTTTATTTACTCTGACAATGATGGCCTTCACCTGGAAACCTTCACTACTAGGGCTGATTCGAGGGTACCTAGAAATGACAGAGCTGATGGCTAAGTCAACTCTTTCCCTGGAAGATGGCGACCACAGTCAGGTCAATCACCAGGAAGGGAAGGCAGTGCTGTTCTCATTGAACAATTGGGGAAACTGAGACCCAGAGAAGTAAAAGCCCAAGTTTAATTAACATGAAGTACAACACCTAGAACTCAGATCTTTTGGTACCTAGGCAGTTGGGAAGATTCAAAAGGCCCCCGAGGGCTCCAGCTAGAGGGAAGCAATCCAGCTGTGACAAGTGTCCTGCAGGCCCTCTGTTAGGGTCAGGTGGGCTAACTCCCCTCTCCTAGCTGGCAAGACGATGGCCTCCAAATGGATGGCAACCAGTGTCACCAACAGCTGGAGAAAATGGTTAAGAAGCCAACCGAGTCTGTCTACCCAATACGTTCCTTAATTTTCTACCCTAGAAATGAGAGTGCTTAAAGGGTAGCGCACCCATTCCCAAACAAAATCAAACTGTTTTTGTTGGACAGTTCTCTGTTAAGCGGCTATAAGGCGAATGCCATTAACCACAAAATGTAACCATAAAGGCCATAAACCCAACGTTGTTAATTAATTAACTGCCTCATTAACTTTTTTAAAAACATGATTTATTCAATTCATAGAAAATTTAGCCATCACTACTAAATGCAAAAGCATGCGGTTCCACGTTGGCCTTTTAGCCTACAAATCAGAAGCCTTTTCACTGGGAGGGAAAGGTTTGAGTGTCTCTGGCCACGCCAAGTTGTCTGTTTAACACAGAGGGTGTTTCTAAACCTCAGGAACCAGATTAACAAGACATATTGCTCCGGCAGCCTTTTTACTGCACGTGGCATCTTTAGCTAAATAACAATGGGAAAGACTAACTTCAGGGGGAAAGCCCTGCCAGAACCGTACGTTCAAACTACACCTTCACCCTTTTACCGGGTTAAACAAATTGTCCTGCAACTTGAAAAGGTTCCGGTTGCCACACTGCCTCGCTGAACAGCATCCTGATGTAAATTCTGCCTAAAGAAATCCTAGAAAGTTGGGGTCAAAGCTCAAACCTTTCACCTAGTGGTTAAATGTTTCACAACAAAAACTGGTGACCTGTGCAATTTACACATTGAAATTTACACTTGAAGGGGGAGAAAAAAAGCAATAGTCCTGATATAAACATTTCTAAGACTTCATGTGCCATCAAAGGCCTAGTAGCTTACAAATGTCAATTGTTCTGTGGTCCAGACCCCAGACCCACTACTGGCTCTACGAAAACCAAAATGGAAACTTCCTGAAAGACCAACAAGGGCCTTTTGAGGCCTCTGGGGCCCAAGGGAGACTGGTAGAAACAACCCCCAAATCAAAGGCAAGACCAGGATCCCCCAAATCCATGCAAGTGGAGCAGGCTGCCCTCCTGCCCTCCCCTCATCTCCAGTGTCTGCGAGAAACACAAGTCCATTTTCTCAACCATGACTAGTAAAGAGAGAATACTTGGCACGAGGAGTCTAGCTGAGTGCCACACACGGAATCTGCCCTGTCCTCCTGGGTGCTACCGCTCTGAGATCATGCAAAACCAACTGCTTCGCACTTAAATGAGTTAACTACCAAATCTTTCCAGAGAGTTCTCTCCAGGTAATACAGAGATCTCCCGAAGAGATACGTTGATACAAACAACAGGGCACGCAACCAACCACCAAAAACATCCCCCAACCTACGAAAGCATTAGTGCTTCCAACTTCCTACCCCCGGTCACGCCTCAGGGGTGGGCTCGGGGCGAGGCAGTCACACCAGGCAGGGCTTACTGCACAATGGCTAGCGGCACAGGGCCAGCCAGGGTCCTGCCACCCCGGAGTTTATCCACACCTCCACTCTCAGCCTGCTGAGCTGCATTTTATTTTCACCATTCAACTTTCCAGAGGGCTGATGCCAGCATAAAAAAATGCCTTTGCCCTGTGGGGCTATTACATCACAATTTCAACTGACAAGCATGGTGGGGGAGCCGCACGGAGCAGAGGGAGTAATCTATCTCACAGAGGTTTGGAACTGTACAAAGGGCAATTCCAATGCGAGCCAGTCTGGGAGAGCAGAGGAGTGGGGGAGGGGTGGTGGGGCTTTAGAGCCAGGCTGCCGGACCCGGACCGCTACCTGTACAAGTTGTCATTTAACCCCTCTGGGGCTTAGTTTTCTCATCTGAAAGTGGGATGATACTAGTGATTACTACACAAAGATATGGGAAGGGTGAAGTGAGTTACTCGGAATCAAACAGGTTTAGAAAGCTATCTTTCTATCTATATTGCTATAGCAAAGCAGGCCCCGCCTGGTGGGGATATGTAACAAGGGCAGTGAGTCTGGGGCAAACCCTGAGCTCCCCCCTCATCCTCAGCCCTTGGGCTGTCTTCCCCTCTCAGAAAGAGGGCTCAAGTCTCCCTCCATCCCCTACCTGCACAGACATTTCCTGCCCGCAACTCAAAATAGAGCTAACAACTTCTCTCCCCCTTGCTAATCAGAATCCAAAAGGAGTCATTAAAATTCCCCCAGTCGCCGAGCCCTGGGTTATGTCAGATTCTATATCAGAGATAAGTGAGTGAGATGGGAGGAAGCCAAGCAGTCTACCTGCCTGAACACGACCCTGAACATCAGAGAGGCCTTTCTTTTCACACCGCGATTGAACAGAACAGGCCACCAAAGAGCCGGCAGTGGCGTGGGGCTAACACAAACATCCTGTGAGACACCCAGCCCAGCACCCTGACTGACGTGGAGGGGCTGGGCTCTAACGCTGAAACCCTCATCCTCCCTCCCCTCCCCCCAACCTCAAGCAGCCTGTGGTTTTTGAATGCAGGGCACCCGCAAGGGACACTCACCTCGTAGCCAAGCCGGGCAGCGCGCTGCAGAAGGGTTTCGCCAGCATTCTTATTGACAATAAGTCTCCTTGCCTCAGGGGGCATCGGGCGAGACTGGGTGGTCTCCGGAGGGGAGCTTGAGCGAGGCAGCTGCGAGGCCTGGGAAGCTGGTAGCAATTGTTGCAAACGGTCAAAGGGCTTCTGGTCCTGCTTAGCTGGTGACAGATCGTAGTCGGGACTGGGCTCAGGGCGCTTGCGGAATCTCCGGACAGTCACCTATCACAAAACCAGGCAGCGCACACATTTAAGGCAACCTTCCTAGCTGCCTCTTCCCTGAGCTCCAACCCCAAGTGGAGGCAGGCACTTTTCCCTCTTTTGTTTGGGGGAGAGGGGTTGGGGGAAGGGGACGTCATTCTTACTGCTTTGAAACTTCACTCCCACCCAGGAGACATGGCCCCCTACAATGCGGGAGTGACATTTGGAAAAGGAGTCCCGGAAAAGGGAAGCTTTGTCCCCAGGAGCAGAGCAGCAGGCTGGCGGGATGTGCTCACCCAGGCCCAGGGGAGAGTGAGGGGCCAGAGGTACCTTGCCATCAGTATTCTCCACGTAGTAGTCCCCAGTCAGCGACAAGCCCCGCCTGGGCTCCTGGGGGATCAAATGCTTGGTTTTACACAGTCTCTTCCCGGATGGTTTCTCGCTGTTGTCGGTGTATTTCTGCAGCAGGGAGGCAGCCTGGCAATCCTCTTCTTCGTCTGTGCACAGCACATCTGTCTTCTGGCTTTCTTTAATTTTCTGATGTTTGGCAGGCGGCCTCGAGGCTGGCGTGCAGCTTGGCTGAGTCTGCTTTTTGCCGCTTGCATTGGTGGATGAAAGGCTCTTCATGGGCGGAGAGCCCGAGAACACAGGCAAACCTAAATCCGGAGGGGGTGGCGGGAAGGAGGGAGGGGGAGAAGAAGCAGGCGTTAGCCGGTGTGGAGAGAAAAGCCCATTGTTAGCCCTGATCACTGGAGTGGCTTCAGTTTTTAAAGATATACCAATTATGTTTTCAAAGCATTAATATTTTAATTATCCCATGCTCAAATGGTTAACCCACAAAATGCCAAATGGCAAGTTTCTTCCAAGGCCCAGGACAAGAGGGTAGAAGCCAGCCCCTGGTGCTCTCTCACTCCTATCCCATTGGGCTTGGGAACTTAGGACCTGCCCAGCGATGGTCAGTCCGGTGCTCAGAACCTAGTGACCGCACACAGCCTGAGGCTGAAGTGAGTGCACTGGCAAGCCATGGGGTCACGCAGACTCTCCTCCCAGCTTCTCACCCATGGGCTGGGGTCAGGAGTAGCAGCCCAGCAACTCCAGCTGCCTCCCCTTGGCTGTGCTCCTCACTGTACATTCCAGAAGTATGGAGGCTAGAAGGGTATCTTGAAAGAACGCCCACCTGCCACCAGCTAGTCAGTCAACTTCTATGGTGCTCAGGTTCCCTCCAAGGGCCCTTTTCTACAGAGGGCAGGCAGTCTCAGGGTGGCCTCTGCGTACCTTGTTCATTGTCACTGGACTTCAGGGACTCTTCTGACCAGCTTCTGTTGCCTTTGGCCTCTGCCCTTTTCCTGCCGGGTTTGTCTTCGGGGATGTTATTGCCCTGGGCAGTGGCCTCAGGCTGAATGGCCTGGGTCACTTCCTTCCTGCCCTGCCGGCCAGGTTTGCTCTCTGCTGTTGACACCTGCTGCTCCCACCGTTCTCTAAGGTGCAGCAAGTGGCGTTGTTTTTTAGGATGCAGCCCTGTTAATTCAATGCACACCTTCAGGTTGGTCAGCTCATTATAATGTGGGTCTTCTAAGTGGTTAGAGGAATTGTTTGTCATTTCCCTCTCAGGCCAGTCATCTAATGGAGAAATAACTACAAATTAATCAAAAAGTCCCCTGGGAGGGGGGAACAAACTGTCTTACGCATTGCTAAGGGGGGTGGGGAGGGAGGGGGTGGTCCGGAGCTACTCATCAGGTCTTGGGAGGGGTGTATTTGTCTTTGGCCATCTCGGGGCCAAAAGATCTCTCCTGCCTCTGGTTTTTGGGGGAGGGAGGTATGTGTGGGTTCCCCAGGGCTCTAGGGTGGGACTAGCAACATCCACTGCACCACCCCGTGACGTGACTTCCCCAGGGTGCCCTGCGGTGAGGGTGGGTGCACACATGTCCACCTTGGGTGGCTAAGCAGGCAACTGAAGCTGACCGAGCTCACCTTTGGAGACCCGTCTCCGCTTGGCTTTCAGCAGAGGGTCCTCTGACAGCTCTTCTACAGTGGTCTCAGTGTGGGTGCTGTCACCTGAGACTTTGCGTTTTCTGTCCAGCTGGAGGGAGGGACTGCTAGGTATATCTGCAGCTGTCTGCTCTGTGGGTGGCTCGCTTATGGGTTGCCTATCCACAAAGTACTTCTCCATAGTCAGGTCTTTGTCCTCCGGGGGTTCAAAGGGATCATGTTTATTTCCAGCACTATATTCACCTGGGGGAGGAGGGGGGACAGTAACACAGAAATGAAGGTCCAAAGGTCACTACGAGAAGGCAAGATTTGGGGAGCAGAGCAGGCAGGGCCTCCATGCCCGAGGTAATCTACCACCAACAGGCCTTTCTATGGAGACTTGGGGCCTCACACACTGGAAGCACAAACCTGTCAGAAATATAATGTCCAGAAGGGCAGCTGGAGACACAATCAGCTGGTAAAAGCAGACAGTGGGGTGGGTGTGGGTGTATCATTCATGACTTTCTACTTTTTTTTAAGAGTTGGGGCACAAACAAATCAAGGAGATGAGGCATCAACACTATCTTCTCTACAAAGCTCATGATGAAAGAGCTTCCCACCTGCTCCAGCCCAGCTGATTACTTTCGAGGGTGCTCAGGTCCCCTCCAGGGCCCATTCCCACAGAGGATGGGTAACCTCAAAGCAAGATGCAACTGAGCCAGGGCTGACCCTCTCTGGCAACACTGGCTGAAAGGAAGGCTACTGTGATAAAGAGACCAAATATCCCCTAACTGTCATCTACAGAAGGGGTGACTCCAACGCTCACGTGGGCACCAGGGAGTTGATGAAAGAAAAGATGTAGTTGGGAGGCAGGGAGGGTGGGAGACCAAGGGCACTGGGCAGAGGAATCTGGCACAGAAGCAGTCAGGGGCACTGTCAGAGAACTCAACCTACTGATCAGCGCACATCCACCCATCTTTTCTCTCACACCCGTAGTGGGGAAATCCTATCACTGCCACCCAGAAGCTGATCCATCTCCTATCCAGACGGAGAGCCCTTGAGGCCTCAGAACCTCGGTGACACCGTGTACCCGCACAAGGATACAGTCATCCCACCTGACACTCCTTCACAAGCATCTAAGGACATTCCAACGACAAGACACCACCCCTTTCACTGCCAGGTGTCTTTTCCACGCTAGGCCAGCACTTGCTAAACTGCTCCCTCCAACACTGCCCAGGCCTTTTCTGTTCCTTCTGCTCAACCTGGAGCCAACTTGGGGCCTTCCTTTAAATCAGCTCAACCAGCCATCTCTCCCTACTTTTGCTCTCGCCTAAGCAACAGCTCATGGGCTGCTTTGCTGCTCGAATTTTTTCTAATCACAAATAATTCCAAACCCATCACAGTGATGTTCAGGCACTCCTTCTTCAAAATGACCCTGCACATCACCAGGGGAAGGAGTTTTCGTACTTTGGTAACACTGAGCTCAGTAAGCCACCCATGTCCAATTCCAGATGAAATTGGAAGCATATTCCTCATATGTTGTTCCCTTTCCCCAGTCCCCTTCACACTTCAAATATCGCCTCCAATCTGAGCAGCCCTGCTGGTTCCCCAGGTCAGCCTTCTCTTGGGGGCATTCCCAGGGCTGAGGGGCAGTCAGTTGTGAAGACAAGTGTCACCCCAGCCTCGGCTACCTGGTGCTCTTAATGGTGTAAGTAGCCCATCCAACATCTCCTCTTCAAGGGCACCCCCTAGGTGGGGCAGAGGGGCCACATGTCCTCTTGCAAGGGGTTGATGGAGTTGCCCGAACATGTGGGTCTTCCATCATGGCAGCGTTCCAACACAAAGCTGACAGCAGCCGGAGGAAACCCACAGCTCACCCAAATCTCTGGCCCGTGCAGAGAACGCCTGCGACTCTCACATTGGCTGTTCTGTGACCCTCTTAACCGCTCTGGCAATAACAGCGCCACTTTACAACTTGGCCCCCTTCAGTTGTAAAGTGGGAATATTACTGCAAGCCGCCTCCTGGGGTGGGCTTCATAAACAGGCCCAGCCGGCAAAGGGAGGCAAAGGGAAAGTCGGGAGAAATAGCTTTAACAAAAGGACACCAAGACTCTGAAACCAGCTGGAATTATAGGCCCCATGTGTATGAAATTTAAGGATGTGAGCCCTTTTAGTTGCACCATTTGACTTTTCTGGTCCATTCAACCATCCCAGAAAGCCCTATGGGAGGGCTTTCTTAAGAACCCCCCACATGCAATTTTAACATTAATTTTAAAGAGCAGTTTCCTACCCGCCCACTTTTTTAGATAGGAAAGATGATTCAAAGCAGGTGGTTTGAAAGCAGGTGACTGGATGATGCCACATGCCTTCCAGGGTCACAGCACACAGCAGACTGGCCTGTGGAGGGCCCCACCCAGAATAGGGATGCTCTGCCCTGCCACCTCAGTCCACGCCAAAGATGGCTCCTAATCAGATTTTAAATCACTTCCACATTTTATGTTTTAGCCCCATGTCTTCTTGTCGCCTGAGTCTGCAACAGCCCTGATCCTGTCTAATCAGGCATCTTTCCCAAGGAACCAGTTCTCTCCGTAAACCTTCACCCTCTTGGTGAACTTCCCCCCTAACAAACTGGGGAATTCGTTTGTATCTCCCCCACCTGACCTTTCGCCACAGGGCTGGCCTTGCCCACCATAGGAGACCACCTTGAAGACTTGTGATGATGTATTTCACAGGCAGAGTGACTGGGGACCTTGTCTCCCTGCTCCTCATTGAAAGAGAGCACCCCTGCAAGACGAGGTCTTCCAGTCTCCTGGAAGCAGGGTTCCTAACTGGGCAAAGAGCTGCCTGGGTGTAGAGGGTACCCCTTCACCCTCTAGGATAAGGAGCTTGCCACATACATGTCTACCATTCCCACTCAGCCTAGGATGGCACTTCCAGGCAGTCCACTCCTCCACTCCTGCCTTGTCCCCAAGGGCCCTTCAGTGTGATGCTTCCTTATCCTATGCTGTTATCAGGAACCCACCATTACTAAAGTTGGGTTCAATGAAATCACCCACCTACAAAGGTGAGCTGCTTTCTTCCCCATTTTGTACAAGGATCTTTTCCCACTAGATGCATCTATCCTTCCCCAAATCCTGAGCCTCTCAGGGAAAGGATCCCAATTCCCCTCCGGGACTCTTAAGACCTTACTCAGGCCAGTAATAACTCTGAATAACACCCACCCTAATTGTCCAAGACACACGCGGCCAGCAACTATGGGGCAGAGACTCCAGGTCACATTCCTGCATACCAGACTTGGAGCCTGTCCAGGAGAATAGTCCAACCACAACCCGCAGGATTGTCCTTGAGGGCAAAGGAGATGGAGATAGATATACAGAGTTCTAATCATCCTCTAAGGCTTCTTCAGGCTCTTCTAAAAGTGGGAAGCCATGTGCCCTTGGTCACTTTGTGTAAGCAGATGTGCCTGTGGCGATGTTGTTTGTGGTTTAACACTTGATCCCTGCAGTCTGGTCATATGACTCAGCACATATATCCCATAATTTATCCTTGGTATGCCATAGCATTACTTCACAGAAGCATCACCATAGCAACATTTACAAGTCACCGTGGCAACAAAACACCTTCACCACTGGTGAGCCATTCCCAGTGAGCCCTACACAAAGCAAGAGGGTTACCCATGAGTGAAAGGCCCTCCTCTACAGGTAACTAACTGTAGCATCTTGAGCCAAAATCACTCTAACCTTGTTAGAACTTAAGCCCTCTACGGAAGAGACATGGCAATCTCTGTTCTGAATTCAAAAGCAGTTGACAACCCTGGCTGTCGTGGCTCAGTGTGTTGAGTGCCAGTCTGTGAACAAAGGGTCACCAGTTCAATTCCCAGTCAGGGCACAGGCCTGGGTTGTGGGCCAGGTCCCCAGCTGGGGGTGAGTGAGAGGTAACCACACAACGGTGTTTCTCTCTATATATAAAAACAATTAAATATGCATGTGTATGTGTGTACGTATATCTCTATAGAAATATAAAAGTAATTAAAGTAGCTTACAAAACATGTAGGTGCTCAGCCAGAAGAGAAGTTTCCTGAGCTAAGAAGTTTTGTGAAGCCTTTTCAACTCAGGCTTCCTCCATCCAGTTCCTGCCTATGAGCAGGTCCTGGGTCTGCCTCACCCAAATGGCTGGCAAGGGAGATGGTTACTCCGCATTGGAGAAGAAATGCAGAGTATTTCTTCCCTCCTGTCCCTCCCCGTCCTCAGAATGCCCCTAATGATTCCTACTTATCAACTTCCAAGGGGGGGTGAGTCTTCTGACTAATTTGTTGAACTTCTAAACCGAAAATTTCACTCTGCCACCCCACTATCACAGAGAGTTAAGTGAGAATCCTGGCCCTTGTGTTTCCAAGTTAATTCACCTTTCTTAAGTGAGTCTCTCCTAACAACATGCACCCACCATATTAGAAGTTCTGAAGGCACACGGCATCTGGAAGGTGTCTTGTACCTCCTTTGTGACCCCTGCCCACCCTGGGCCCCACATGCTCAGAGCTTGGCTCTTGGATACACAGACACTTTTTAGAAGAGAACTTGAGAAGGGAACCAATGTGGAGCAGGGCCCAAGCCCATGTGCACTCAAGACACAAAAGCCCAAAAGGATAAGAAGACCCATTACTCTAAAGCTAAATGATTCCAGCCTCTACTGTCCCCTATATGAGAGGTGGTAGCAAGGACAACAGTTCCTCTCAACCAACCACAAGCCGTAAGTCCCCAGAAAACTGGGGATGGTGACTCACCTTCCCCCTTCATCACTCCAATCTTTAAAATTGAACCTCTCACCTTCCCCAACCCTTTTCCTGCCCTCAGTGACCATTTATGGCCCACGTCCTGGGTGCTTTGGGAACAAGACCCCATTGGTCTGAGCTTAGAGAAGTTTAGGAATGGCCTTCCTGAATCATCAAGGGCTTGAGTCCTACTCCCCAGTGGCCACACCGAATTCTCATTTCTAGGTTCAGTAAAGATGATGGAGAAAGACACAAACTTCTCTGGGGTGGGCCATCCTGGGTCTGGCCATGTTATTGGAAAACCATACAAAGGGCAAGATCCGAGGCTAGTAACTTCTAGCTCCCTGCCTCTGGTCTCCTTCACTATCCACCCAGAAAAGAGACGGATTCTCCCTCACAGGCAGTTTTCCCTCCTTAGAAGCACCTACCCATGAACCAGTCTTTCCCACTTCCACCAGTTCTTCCCGAGAAACTTTCCCAAAAGGTAGCATGCTAAGGCACCTCAGGCGGGAAGGGCTGCATGGCTGGTGTGGGCATCAGCCAGAAAAGCTTTCTTTGCTGCTTTACTCAAGAGCAGCCTGGACCTTCCATTTTCCCATGCCAATCCCATGAGATAAAAACATAAGGACACCTTTACTTCAGGTACATCAGGAATTCCTGCCACTCAGGTAAAGCCACCAATGACTAACAACGGAAACTCCCTTCCTCCGGACTAATGTAGAACAAATCGGTTCTAATGTGGCCTACCCACAACCCTGGCCACAGGCTACTGTCTGACCCTAAGGACGAGCGGGGGCACGCAGAGGAGGTTGCGCTCTAGGCAGTGAGAAGCACCACAAAGTCTCCTAAATGCCATCAGGCCCCAGTGAATGAACTAAGTGTGCGTGGAATGGCAAACCTATGGCATCCAATGCCACAGAGCTCACAACCGCACCCATGATCCCAGACTATTCTCTTGGGAGGACTTTGGCGCCTACTCTTTCCATGTTTGCCCAAATGGCCTAATTCACCACCACCAAAGTTTCTGAAAGCTAGAGTGGGCTTCATGGCTCAAGCACGCATAGTTAAGAAATGAGCAAGACCTCTCCCCATGCTGTCAACACATCAGGCAGAAAGTCTCATGAATAAACCCCAAAGTCCACCACAGCAGAGGGCCAGCTGTTGGGATGGAAGACTGACTTCAGGAACGCACAAGTTTCTCTCCAAAATTGTTATTTTTTTATAGAGAGAGGGAAAGGGAGGGAAGAAGGGGGAAACAACAATGTGTGGTTGCCTCTCGCAAACCCCCCAACTGGGTACCTGGCCCAAAACCTAGGCATGTGCCCTGACTGGGAATCGAATTGGCGCTCAATCCACTGAGCCACACCAGCCAGGGCTCTTTCCACATTTTGTCTCCAAAACATAATACTCCCTCTGTCTGGTGGGGATAACCTCTTTGTTTATACAGTGCCCTTTCATTGTGTTGTTGACTCCCAAGGATGACACACGAACCTGTCACAGAAAATAATTATGCTCCTCTTTACAGTGCCTTCATCATGCTTCATCCCATGTAAACAACACCTCTGTTTTGGGGAGGAAAATACAAGTACTCTCCATTGCAGACCAGACTGTCACCGTGGGGGATGAGAATCATCTCTGGCTGGAAGTGCTATGCCACTGCTACAATAACTAAACCAACAAGTCAACCAACCAACCCACCCACCCATCCAAACCATATCTGGCCCTGATTAGTGCGGCTCAGTTGTGTGACCTCCAGCAAAAGCGGAAGTCTCTGGTTCAATTCTTGGTCAGGGCACATGCCTAGTTTCAGGTTCAGTCCCCTGTTGAGGTGCACAAGAGAGGCAACGAATCAATGTTTCTCTTCTTTGTCCCTCCCTTCCCCCTCTAAAACATAAATAAGTAAGTAACACATCTGTGCCTACTATAAAATAGAACATAGATGGGCCACATTTACACTTCAAGTTGCCCACTGCCACTCCTCTGTCAGCTTGTATTAAACTCTTACTACTCTGCAGCAACAGTGTTTCCCTGGAAAAGGAAATGTGTCCCAGGGAATAATCTTCCATAGGTGCCTCATTCCTGGATGCCACCATATTCAAAAGGACAATCAGCCCTTCCTTCCATGGATGGCAAAGTGTGACCTGTGCCTGTAAGTAGCTGCCAACTGGACACTGGGCCATTGTAAATGAATGATTTCTTCCCTCAGGTATGGTAACACAGTTGCCCCGTTTCCACCAACATGGTACCACACATAAGCCTCTAGGGTTTACTTACATCTCTCACTGTCATTCTGGTCGGCAATGGCCTCCTCCAGGGTGACCGACTTTGGCTTTTTGTCCTGATTTCCTTTCAAGGTTTCCCACTCGGCTGGGCTGAATTTGCACACCTCGGAGTCTTTGGTTGTTGGGTGGCCACCTTCTCTCTCTTTCATCTCCAACTCTGAGAAGCGCATCATTGCACGCTAGAAAGAGAACGAAGATGGAAAAAAAAAGAAAACAACACCTTACCATAAAAGCTATTTCATTTGCCTTACCTTAAAGGAAAGTATTTTCAAAGAAAAGTTTGCCCAAAACCAACCACAATTTGTGATACAACTGAGACATTTTAAAATTTAACAGATAAAAATGTAAGAGTAGCTATATGTAAGTAGTCACACATTCTTAATTCATAAAGTCATATGTATGTATAGATATATATGCGATGTGTATGTATATCCATACATACACTATTGCATAGAGACAGACATTCTCTTTTGAAGGTAAACAAAACGAAAACACAACGCAAAGAAAACAAAACAAAAACACAACAGAAAAGAAAACAAAGTGCACAATGAATAAAGACGACCATGGCCCACAAACTTCCCTTTGTATATTTGGAAATGAAATTTAACTCAAAAGGTTTATGTAAGATTCTAGTAATAAAAATTTGAAGAACTGACCTCACAGTAAGCAGCGGGTAGACATAAAATACTGTCCTCTTGTAATCCTTCCATCTATGTAATTAAAATGGGCACTCAATGGATCATTTAGATAACTTCATCCATTTTTATAAGCATAAACTAAATTTTTTTTCTTAACATTGCAAAAACAATTTGGCTTTATTTATCTTTTAATTAAAAGTAAAATATCTTAAGGAAATTCCTATACAACATCTATCATTCACTAGCAATTTAAATACATACTCTATCCCTTTAAGCGAGCTTTTATTTTTTGGTGAAAAAAAAAAATTGCACGAATCCCACAGACATGCGGCTGCTACACACCTCCACCAAGTACCATGTAAGGCATTCTAAGCAGCACTTCTAGCACTTCTAGGTAAATTTTTTAACGTACAGTAATGGCAGAGAAATTAAAGCAATTGATAGGTAAACGTCATGCAGTCTTTAGACAGCCTTCACAATAATTAAAATTTCCTTTATCAGCATTTGAGCGGAGTTCTTAAAATCTACAGAATAACTTAAAAATAACCAGACACACAAACCTCCTAAGTGCTACCACTCATGTCCCCTTACTGGCCACATTTCATACATTTAAATTACCATAAGCTTCATTTAACAAATCTGCTCAGCGTCCTGACCTACCATAATCCCCCAGTCTTCCTTCCACATTAAAAAAACTGACAACTGGTAAATTACTGAAATTTGGGGAGGGGGGGCCTCACCTGCAATGCCCGCTGTTCCCGGCTGAGCTGACTGGAATCCGCATACAGTTCAGTAGTGACACACTTGAATCTGTCACCCACATAACCAGCAGAGTTGGCGATTCTCTTCGCCAGCTTAGATGGCTTCGGTTTCAGCACTTTGCCATCATTCGATTCTGCCTCATCAGCTCCATCTTTGGTATAGGTGGGGGTGACATCCACACTTGGTGGGGCACCGCTCACACAAAATGGTTTGGGATCCTCCTGGGTTTTACCAAAAGTTACATTAGGGCCATCGCTCCCTAGTGTCGGTTCCAGGAAGGGAGTGGAGACTGGCATGCCCAGGTTCTCCTTGTTGGTTCCTACTGGAATATTCTCCTTGCTTAAACTGAAGACTGACTGGCCCGGAGCCTGTTTGAAAGTATAAGCTTCGTGGAAGTCACTGATGCGCCCCAACTCCTCTCTCAGGGTGATGAAATCACGGTGTGGCTGCAGGGCCTGGTCAGTCGGGGCCTTGGTAGGCTCAGTGGTCTGACCCACACTCTCAGCTGCAAAGCTGGGTTTAGGCATGTTTGTGTCAGTTTTAGCATCTGACTCTTCCCGGAGAAGGTCAACATAGACAAGCTTGTCGCTTTTGACGACCGTTTTCCCTTGATTCCAGCTGGGGCTGGGCTTTAGGTTCTTTTCAGTGGGAATATCTGGGTGTAACTTGGTGTTGCTAGCTTCCAACATCTCGGAAAAGCGGTTCCGGAGGGTTGAATCCTCATAGCGGGTCCTCTCGTGGGACCGGGACCTCTTCTCTGGCTTTTCCTCTTTAGTGATCTCTATAGGCGCATGAGGTATCAACATGGGATGCACCATGCCCAATCCCAGCGCATCTTGGTAGGTCACAAACTCCGGCCGGCCAGTGGGCAGCCCATAGGGCAGTCCAGGTTTCGGGGCCAGATGCCCAGGAAAGAGACTGCCGTTGGGCAGCAAAACTGGGTGAGGGTACACAGGTCCCTTGCCATGTAAGGAGAGGGGACTAATAGCAATGCCCTCAGGTGCTGGGTAAGGGAGGTAACTCCTGGGGTAGGGAATTGGTGGGGACCTGAACGCCTCATTTGGAGAGAGAAATATTGAGCTTGGCGGGAGGCCATTCTCGCTTGCTTTGAAGCTCGGTTCTGGGTTGCTGGCTTTGGCGCTCTTGCTGCTGGTACCACTGCTGTGCTTGGCAGGCGTGGTCGGAGGCTGGCCCACATGCTGAATGACGGATGGCGTGGTGTCCACGGAGCTCCTGCTAGTCTTGCTGCCATCTGCACTGGCATTTGGGGCTGGCGATGCAGAGGCTGGACGGCCCGCAGTGGACACTGCCCCTGACACGTTAGTGACCACAGCATCCGTGCCGCCCATTCGAGGACATGAAGAACTCCGCTGCTGTGGTAATGCCCAGTCCAAAGCCTTGTTTTTCAGCGGCATGCCCTTGCCATTGTTCTCTTCATTGGGACTTGGCCCAGGCACCACCCAGGATGAGGGAGCCGTGCTAATGATTTCAGATCTATAGATAGCACAGCCGTTTCCTGGAGGAGATAAGGTTTCTTTTGGAATCTCACTTCCGGAGAGCACTAAGCCACTTCCAGCTCTGCTGTGAACCAGGACTGTGGGAGCCATCTTTTTCATGTGCTCCGCTTTGGAAGCATCTGCATCCACCACTTTAGAAGACAAGTCCAGTGGCTTATCAGTGACATCTTTGGTAATCGTCTGCTTCTCCAAGAGAGGAGGTGAGCCGCCATCTTTCCTGTCCTGGCCTGCCGTTTTCCGAGTGTGCCCAGGAACTGGCTGGGCACTTTCTGCTCCTTCTGGAGTCTTAGGGTACTTGCTGTTGGAGATCCTGCCCACAGGGAACTCACTGCTGACTGTCATGTATGGCTTGGACAGGGTGACGGAAGGTGAGGTGGAGATCCTGGCATAATGCTTGTGGAATTCGGAGTAGGTGTCTGCAGTGGGCTGGGAGGGAAGGTGGACTCGAGGTGAAGGCCGAGGCGAGGGGGGCAACAGGAGAGCCGCATCCCCTGGCAGGCCACTAGTGACTGGCTTGGCAGAGGGCACTCTAGGCTGTTTACTGTTCTGGATGTGGGGATAGGTGTGGGAATCGACAGGGTTCCCAGGACTGACACCCATCTTCCAGGGCAGGCTTTTGTCTGCGCAGTGGACCAGAGGTGGGATGGCCGGGGAGGCTGATGGTGTCGAGAGCCTCATGGGTGAAGCCAGGGATGACGGGATGTGGGGACTGACATAATGAGGTGGCGGCAGGTAGAGAAAGCGCTCCCCATTGGTGCAGACTGGAGAATACAGCGGCTGGGCCAGGCTGTAGGACTGCTGAGGTAGCAAGGCCTTGTACATGTTCAGAGAATACTTATTTGGTGAGTCAAGGAAAGGGTAGATGGCTGGTGTGGCACCCTCCATGTAAGGATTGACCCAGGGCAGCCGCAGGTAACTAGCACCATTGATGTTGAGAGGGCTCTGTTTGTCGCTGGCAGGCCTGTCCAAGCCCAGTGTTTCTGCTGTGGGCACAGCACTTTTTTGTATTCCAGGTGGGGTTTTGTATATAGCACTGAAACCGTTTTGGGGTTTTCCAGAGACAGCGGCGGCGTCCACTGTTTCAGGGGTATTCGGTTTGAACTGCACCTCTGGGTTTCTTTCGGAAGAATACCCAAGACCACCTAGAGTGCTGGTGGCAGTCTCGCGACCTTTCTCTGAGCCTAGTCCACACAAACTAGAATAGACGATGTTGCCTGGGACCCGCAGCCCTTCCCGAATCAGGCCAGTGCGGTCCATGCTCAGCGCTGTCAGGCCATCAATCCTATGGGCCGCGGTCGCATCCACCTTTGCAGAAGAACATGGATGTTACTTAGGACATTCCTTCAAAGCAGCCTGGCCCATCCCTAAGAGAAACTACAAAGTAGCTCAATAATGACATCAGCCTCAACATCTGAGCAGAAAGGGTTAATAAGGAAAGGAGTCACGGGGTCCCTGGCCCCCTCCCCCAAAATCCTTTGCTGCCAGTTTAGCTAGTATCCTAAAAGCCCAGAAAATGGTGATCCCTTTAGACCTGAGGCCCATACATTAATTCAGTCATCTATTAACTCTGGAAAATTCACCTTCTCAGCAAAAAACAAAAACAAAAAACTTTGCTGCAACTGAGACACACCAATTCCACCACTCAGCACCACCCTCACAGGGTGTAGGACTTGCACTAAACCTCCCAGGGCCTGCTGGGTTGGGGACAGGAGCGGTGTTCACTGGGTTCGTCCTGGATGTTATTTAACATAACAAGAAACCATCTTCAGTGGGTCGGAGAAATAGTTGACTTTAGCTGTCTCATTTCTAAATCAATAAAGAGGCCATGGGTCAAACTGTGGTTGCATCTTTTGACTTCTTCTCCCTGGTGTCTGAAGAAGATTCTGTGTTTCATCTATTACTGGAAAGGTAAACCCTAAGGATCTACTTGGAGGCTGGAAATGTACCCAACTGGGAGCACTGGCATGGCACGTAGCTTAGTGAAGAAAGGGCAGCACATATCCCACCAGTCACTAAGGGATGTGGACAAGGACCTGGGGTGGCAAGAGCTCAGGTGAGGGCCTGGTCTTGCAGCAGACAGAAGCTCTCTAACTTAGCCCTGCCCTGAAACACCCTGCTCCTTGCCTCCCCCAAAAGCCCTTTAATGGTATGCAAATTAATGTACGATTGATTACAGATCACTGAGATTCAGATAGCACATCAACAGAAGCCATTAATCTCTTACCACGTTGTGGTTCAAGGGATTTTCTTCCCTTAGTTCCAGTCTGGCCTTTGAAGCGTCACCATCATTTACAGGAATTTTCCTATTTAAAAGGACACACCAACGTCATGAAAGCATTCCTCACTTAATCCATCTTTCATAGATCACCCCCAGAAAAGATCTGTTTCTATTAACTCCATTTCTTTCCCCCAACTGCCCTTAAAAAAATTTCCTCCCCCGTGGCGCATATTGAAAGTTATTCCCAAACGATGATTTAACTGGACTGGGAAAAACAAAGGCAGGCCAACAGGGACATGAGATCACAAACATGACCCTGCGGTGGGTAAGCCAAAAATGAAGCACAGCCATTCCTCCAGCACAATCTTTTCTCCAGGGACACCAAGTAGGCCAAGCTGGGCTCCGCTATCCTAGACAACCCTTAGAAGCTCTACCTGAGGACAGACATTAAGTAATACAATGGCCAAAGACCAAAGCGGGGGACAAAAGGCTGGAGTGTACTGGCTGGCCACATCAACCACTTCCGTGTTACCCACAAGGACAGGCTTTCAAAACTTTCCCCCAAAGTTAGGCACTATGTCCTCTGAAGCCGGTTTCCATGGTGATAACAAAGCCATATTTGACTGCCTTTATCAAAATGATGAGGGATACACACTAATATACAAATGTCAGCCGCTCCAGGCTCCAGAGGAAGCTACACATCTGTGCCAGGCTGCTGCAGCTGCCCTGGGACTTGTTATCAGAGAGCATCGATAAAGAAAGCGCCTGGTGCCAACTTCCAAATCCCCAGGATAAAATCGCTGACAAGCAGCAGAGGAAAGCTTCATCATTACCCCGAAAACCAGCTTCAATCATCTACTGTTTAGATGCCTCTACCCCACACCCCCAAAATTACTGATCAGCAAGTGTAACAGAGCTGTCAGGTGACTGAAACCATGAGCCAATGGCCTTGCAGAATGGACGGCAGAGGACGCCGAGGTACCCTGGGCTTAAATGAAGTAAAGGGTGGCTATCTCCCCAGTTATTACTGAGCAAACTATTTGTTTTAAAAGCACATCGAATGCCGATCCACCTGGGCCCGCACTCCTGACATTTAGAGTTAAAGCAGCATATAGACTGGGATTAATTCTCTTTCATAAATATGAAATAATAAATTAAGGACGAAAGTGCACTGAAAGGCCGCTTTAGGGGCTAATCTTTTAAAGGGCGGCAATGCTTCGCTGAGCTGGGTTGCCTGTTAAAACTGTAAATCAAGGGCTGCCAGCGAGGCAGGAGATTTTCTCCCCACCCCTTTTGGGCCCACTCTGGCTGTGAGAAAGTGAGGGGGGCCTCAGCTCTGCTGAGGGGCAGGGGGGAAGAGAGACCCGCACACTCTCCCTGGCCTCTGCCAGATAGGCACACTCACCTGTCTTCGTTGATCCCACACATGCGGACCCTTTCACTGTTCATCCAGCTGTGAACGTTCCCATACAGGGGGGTTGCTGAAAGCATGTCGTCTTCTTGGATGGCAGCTTTTCTTCAAGCGTCTAGTCTGTTTAAGACAAAACAAAGCAAAACAAAATCCCAGGAGGTTGACTAAAGAAGAGCCAAACAGGAAAAGAGAGAAGCCCTCTTTCTAGGCAATCTGTACAGAGCGCAGTTTCTAGAGAATTCGTACAGAACGCAGACTCAGGAAGACAGACTGTGCTGCTCTGTTCCACAGATGGCCAGGAGGGTAGGCACACACCTGGCCCAAAGGTCTGGGAGGGGAGAGGGTTAAAGGGCTGCCCCCACACCATGCAAAGCATCGCCACCCCCAGCTCAGTGGCCAGCCTCCTTTCCTCTTTCCCAGCCTTTGGAGAACCCATTGGAAAGGAATCATGCTGGGTACCAGGGAGTTGTGCACTGGTTCTTCCCGGGGCTGAAAGGATCAAGGCAGGAGGAAGGCACAACTGTCTGGTGTGACCGATACCACCAGGCGTTTCTTGGCTTTGGTATGTGCAATTTACAGCTTGAGGGTTAAAAAGAGTCGGTGGGCTGGTGATCCACACCACTCCAATCCTAGATTAGATTAAGCACCAAACCTGGGTGGTATGGCCTGGGTGGTACGGCCTGGGAGCTGCAGAGAGAGGCAGCTGAGTAATTCAATGACGCCTGCTCGCTGTGGGACAAGAAATGATTAGCGAGCACAGAAGTCTTAGCAGCCCAGGCTGCTGAGCTGCAAGCCACTTGCACAACTGGGAGCAGCCAAAAGCCACCCATTTTCCACCTACCAATAGGGGGACGCTGCCAGACAGAGGAGGGGACAGCACCTCTCTCCAACCCCCACTTCCTTACCTTCTCTGCCCACCACCCCCACCCACGGCACATTCTAGTTTGCTGCATGAGTGAAGGGTCAGGACAAGCTGCATTTTATTAACAGGATTATCACGGCGCGTGATTTATCCTCGTGCAGGATTTTAATTGCTCTTTGGAGGTTGAGCCGTTTCTTTTGACTGCGCTTCAGCCCATATCCTGCTGTTAAATGCTGGGTTAATAAGTAGGGGAGCCTTTAATGCCTGGGACCGATGGCCCTGGGCAATTCCCTGATCACAATCACATCGCCAGCTCCCTTGTCCAGACTGGCCACAGCATCTTTACCAGAGACTCAGAAGCAAACCCGAGTGTGAAATCATTGGCGTGCAGATTATCAGAGGAACTTTTCTTTCTCCTCCTCCCTCACATACCCACCCACACAGTTTCCGAAAGCCCAAATGTTCCCTAAGTCGACACATTTCCTTTGTTAGCAGGAAAAAATATGCAAACGATTGGTTTTTACACTTTAGCATGCGGAGCAGGAGCTTGCAAGGTAGCTGGGTTGCCTGGGTTGGAAGCACCAGGTCCAGGGAGAGTCTCAGAGGGTGAGAACGGGGAGTACCTGGGAAACCTAAAGCCCAAAGCCAGGCTGTCCTTGGGCATTTCTTTGTCCTAACTAGGCCTTTTGTCCATGAGCATCCCCCATCAGCCCCTAGACATAGAACACCGGCTGTTAATCAAGAGCCACAAGCACAGACACATCGCGCCGTCAGAGCTCAACAATCAGGCCAGAGATGGAAAGAAGAGGCAGACATCTGCAGAGTGAGGCAGGCCGGGTGGGATTCCGAAAGAGCTCTCTCTCTAGGAAGTGTCTTTCTTCAGAGTGGGCTGTTTTCAATGTGTGGGCCACAGCACCCCCCCCCAAAAAAAAGGCAACTCAGGTGTTGAGGAAGGTTCTGATGAAAAAGATGAGGGAAGAAGAAAGCGTGTGCCTATGACACCTCAATCTCTCATCTCCTGGCGTCCTAGTCTTCAAAATCGGCCTCCCCTTAACACAAGCAGCTTCCTACACACCTCCTTTGGTAGTCACTTTGTGACAAGGACCTCCCAAAACCTGGCTGAGGGAAGAGGAAGAGTGCTGCCTCAATCGTCCTACTGAGTTCCCTTCCTTTCAAAGGGCTTTCCATTTGAAAAGACAGCCTGGACTTAGTGGAAAGGTGAATGTAGTTAAGGGACATCTGGAACCACTGGGTGCTTTCAAAGCTTCTCCCCCCTTCCAGGGCTCATCCTGTGGGGTTTTCAATATTAAGGCTGCACAGATAAATGACACCAGGCATCAGCATGAAGTGTTATCATATGCACAAGGTCACACGGAGTGTTGAGGCCCAGAGCATGCAGGATTCAGTGTCGTCTGTGTGCGCGTTTGGGGGTAAGGGGGGGATGGGCAGGGCTCAACATGAAGAAGCAAAAGGGGGGTACATTGTTGGATCCTGTTGACTACACACACACACACACACACACACACACACACTTATAATCTTTAGCTGCCCCATGAACTTTTTGTGAACTGTTTAAAAGTGGAGGTCTGTTGAACAAACAGCGGCGCCACTGCCAGCCATAATTTCATTGCAACAATCTAAAGACTTAACTCTTCAGGTTCCTGGCCAAAGATGGAGCTGAGTGGAGAGGGCCAACGAGCAATGGCACTTCCTGGCATAAGGCCCTTCTCCAGGGTGACAAACAAGAGCAGCCCAACTCCCTGGCAGGAACATTCTCAGCAAAGGCCATAGTGTGCACACCCCACCATTGCTGAAGAATGGGAACTCCCTTCCCCCATCTCTTTGGGATGTATTACTAAGGGGACAACGGGGCAAGGAAACCAAAAGAGACCAAGAGGCAGAGATCCAGCCACTCACCTACTCCACCAAAGTGGCTGTTAAAATAGTTGGGACCTTTTTTTTTAAAAAAACCTCTAAAGGGAAGTGCTTCAAAACTGGCTTCACTGACCCTTGGCTGTGGCACACGGTGGGGAGGGCAACGATGTGATCTGGATGACAAACACGGCAGTCACTTTGCTTCTATATATAAGAGGCTCATTTGCCCTCATTTCTCAACCCCCCACCCCTTCTTCCACAGGCAGGCTATGCTTCTAGAAGTGCCAAGATGTGTGAAGTCACTCATGAAAAGCACTTTACAAGCACCAACCTGTTTGCGGTGTGGGCTGCTCAGCTACACCCAGGCTCTGGGGTTTAACCCTTTTTTCCAGTAGTGGAGAGAAGGCAGCAAGGATGCAAGACAGGGATGGAGAGGTGGCTGAGAGAAGAGGTCAGACTGGGAGACTGAGGAGTGTCTGGTTTCTAAAGAACAGATGGGAATTGTAGTGGCTGCCTGATGGAACACCAGTTCAGCGGAGAAACCTGGCTTGCAAAAGGCACACACACACCGAGGGGTCTCCAACTCTCAGTTCGGTAGGTAACCGAAAGCTCGGAAGAACTTGGGTCTCCCTCAAAAGACTTGAGCAGTTGTCATCTGTTCTGGAAGCCAAGAGCTATGATTAGTATCTGAGCTTGGCCTGGACACTGGGGAGAAGGGCCTGATTGGCAGAAAGAGGTCAGAGGAACCAAGATTAGGAGCTGTCACCCTGAGAAAGTGTACTCCTGCCCTCTGTGGAAAGACATAAGGGGCACGTAAGCCCCAAGCAGCACTCACCACCACCATTTCACTTGTTCCTGCTATGAGGACACTGAGGAAAAGGAGAAAACATTTCCTTTTTCTGTAAAGACGAGTTTCCCTAACAGGAAACAAAGAGCAGGTTGAAAAAGAAGGAGCAGTGGCCCTCAGATGGTGGGATGAGTGAAAGGTGGGGCGGGGTGGGGGGAGGCAGCATCAGGCCACTGTTGGCACCTGTCCTTTCTCTCCAACCCAGAGCCTCCTGGCGCCAGGCCACTTTCCACTGCCTCTGCCCTTCAGGTGCCGATCAGTTAAAGTCTGCGTATCACACTTGTCAAGTGGCACGGACAAAATGGAAAGCATCGCCATCCCAACTCCCACGCTCCACACAAGCACTCATGGTGCCCCTTCCTAGGGTCTCCCTCAGTAGCCACCCCTTGCCCTCCTTAATCAGGCAGTTACCTAGTTACTAACAAAGAAGGCCAAGGTAGACTTGAAGGAGCTTCGGGCTCAGAAGGCCAAGCAGGAATCCCAGTCGGTGTGCCCTGGGACCTCTTTGAGGAAAGAGCCTCCCTTACTGCACTGCTGGCTCGCTGGCAAACACGTGAAAACACAGTCACCACATCCTCCCAGCTCTCGCCCTCATGCACAGTGTGACTCTGGACAGGTGGCTGAACCTCTTCAACCTTGGTCCCCTCATCTGTAAATATTTGGCACCACGTTTTCCACAGGATTAAACTGCACTATGGACTTGAGTTTTGCTTGGCAATAGCTCGTAGAAGCCATGTTTAACCCCATTAGACAGCATCTGACTCCACTAAACATACCGCATAACAAACCCCAGAATCTCAGCAGTTTCTTTGTAGCAGTGGGAAGGCTGAGGCAGGGAACACAGAGGGGGTCAGCCCAAGGAGGAGTGACCTTCAGCAGAGTTGTGAGAATTTCATCGAAGCCGAAACTAACCACACGGGAGCCCTTCCTGGGGCAGTTCCAAGTGCAGACTGAGTCACACACGGCGGCACTTATCTACTGGTGTCAAAGCAGGGGTGAGGGAGAAGTTCCTATTTTAGGATTGGGGGGGGGGGGGCTCTGTGGAGGTGGGAGATGAGACGAGAAAGCTCTCTTGGATGTGCAGTGTTGGGTGGGCTGCTTTCCTGGGTGTGCATAGCAGCAGGGAGTTGGGAACCCCAAGGCTGTCCCCCAAAGGTCCAGTCTCAGGCTTCTAGGGGTGTGGCTGAGGGAAGTCTGTCCTCCTGTCTTCCATGAGTGTCGGGGAGGGGATGGGGGGCAGTGATCCAGCTTGCCCAGGCGCTGACTCCTGGCACTCTCCGAACTGTGGCAAATTGCCTGGGGGAGCCTCTCCACCCACGCCCCCAAGTTTTGCATTAGTAACAGACTGAGCTGCGAAGCAAGGGGGAGGGGGAGAAGAGAAGGGCCAGGAACTCAGGAACTCGTGAAGCCTTGGTCTTTTTGAGCACCCAGAACCTTCCCTGCCTTCTCCCAGGGCTGGTGGGTCCGAAGAGAGCCACTTGGGTAGGTCCGTAGTGAACTTGGCCCTCCCCAGCAGTGTCGGTGGTGAGAGCAGAGGAGGGGTGCGCCCTCCCCAGACTCAGCCCCGAGGGTGATCAGCCGGCAACAAAGGGATTTTCTCTCCCACTACACACACCCTGGCGGCTCCAGGCTGGCCCGCCCCTCCTCACAGCTCCACAGCCCAGCCGGCTGCTGAGGTCCCTGGGGTGGCCCCCGCACACCCACTCTGGAGACGCCACCCTGCCAGGCCTTCTAGAAACCCCCAAATCCCTTGACCTGGGTTAACCCCTCCGCCTCCCACCTCAAACACTCCTCTGCGGTCCTCCTTTCTGAGCCCCCACCGCACCTTCTTTATCCGCCACTGAATCTGACAAAATGCAACTTGAGGTGGGCACACAGAGAGGCCAGGGTGTGCTGGTGGCCGAGACAACAGGGGAAAGGGCACTGCAGACCCCTCCCAGTCATCATTCTGGTCTCCCTTCTGACCAGACTGGAGTGTTGCTCTCTGTGGACCCCGGCCCCCGGCCCCAAGATGCAAAACAAGTATTGCCAACTATAAAGAAGGAAGGGGGTGGGTGAATACTGGGCAGGATGACCAGAAGATTTGCTGCCCAACTGGGGCTTCCTGCCATACCTCCCCCAATCCAGGCAGAGCCGTGGCCCGGACCACTGCGGCAGCTTTTTGTTCCTTTCACTTTCTTTCATGGTTGTGCCACACACAACCACGTGTGTATGCCGGGGGGGGGGGGGGGGGGCGGCGCCCATTTTGAAGCAGGTGTCCCTCCCCAACAGGAAGGAGGCCCAGGACAGAAAAACTAGATTGAATGCAATTAATCACCCTTATCCACCCCTCCAACCCCTGCCTAAACAACTCACCCCCCCCCCAACTCCTTTCTGTCTGGTCCCTACAGAACTGGGGTCTCAACTCGGATGTTATACAACCTAGGGGCAAATCCAAAATAAACGATTTGCCCAACTACACTGGGGGTGTCAATGTACTGTAGAGTCCACCAGGGCTTTGCAGACCCCCCCCCAAGGAATAAGCTATACCATAAGGCTGTTAACAACAGCTATCATTAGTACACAGAGGAAGCACAAAGGAACTTTTTATGAATAAAAAAGGCATAAAACACAAGGTCCTGTGGTCTGCACCACGTTCCTTGCTTATTGTATGCTGTCTGGGGGTCCTGGGAAGGCTGGGGCTGAGGGTCAGAGGAGGAGAGGGATGCCCATCTTCTTTACAAGGAACAATGGGAACCCCATGTCTGCTACTCAATCTTGGAACTTGGAACATCCCAAACAAAGCTGTGGAACAAGTGTGGCATAGATGGGGGCCCGTGAATTTTTGTAGCTGTTCAGAGCTTAATTACTCCTCCTTGATCCGTGGGACTAGACACGACACCGCCAAGGTTAAAATGCCCTGAACAGCACCGAGCAGATGTGAGCGAGCTGGCAGACGCGCAAATGAGGCCTGCCTTGGAGCACGATAACAAGTGACTAATACATTGCATATCGTTGAAAGAAAATTATTTTTCTCTAATTTGCATTTGCTTGGGGAAAAAAAAAAAAAAAGCCAACCCGAGTCCCTCCTCACAAGCACGGAGTCTAATCCTGGAAATACAGCCCGGCTGCTTTAAGAGAGTTGGAAGGAGGGAAAGACTGCCAGTGTTTTGGCGTTGCAAGCTTGTTTATCTTTCCGCCTTTCCTCCAAGGCGAAACTCGTTTTGCAAGCAACATTCCTACAGAAAATGGCACACGTCATAAAAAGAGACCAATTTATAGAACTGGCACCGAAGTTCATGTATCACTCCAGAAGCATCTCCCGGCTCTCCACTGGGGGAACCCAACTGAATGTAGAAATCCACGTGAAAGCCCAGAGAGGGGAGACTTGGCGGGGTGGGGGCGGGTTAGTCAGTTCTATTTGCAGACATCCTGTGGCCGGTACACCCAAGGACCAAGTCAAGCCGCACACAGAAAAGGGACCGATGTAGTTTTAGTCAGTTCTAAATGAGCCTCTTCCAAACCTTAGGGGGGCCAGGGTTGGGCAGGCTTCAACCTTGGGATGGGGTTGGGGTGAGGGTGATTTTTACACGCAGCTTGCCCCAGGAAAGCACAGAGGCAGACCCACCAAGTTATCCAGGAATTTCCAGGAATGGCCATTGTTGCCACCAGCCATCCTCCCTCCCACCCTGGCACTTCCTTGCAGTGCAGGAAGGGGGTGTGGGGCACAACCAGGAACTCTTAAGGCCTGCCGCTGTGGACCTCTAGTTGATTAAGTCAGAGTGGGTGGCTCTGTGGCAGACCTCAGGACTGCACCCCTTCATCCTGTAGCTGAAGGGTCCTGGAGCTAAAGGCAAATGCACTCTTGAAAATGGGCAGGCTTGGGAGGGAAGGTTAAAGGATGTGGGTAATCAGAACCCAAGCCGCACCCCAACACATCCCCTCTTCAGGGCCTGAACCTACCCACTTAGGTTTCCAATCCGGGACACGACACGGTGCTGCCAAGTGCAGAACATAAGCACACAGTGCCCACCTGTCTCGCTAAGTTGTCTGAATAATGGGGCTACTTCAGAGGGGAAAACAACAGCTTTCATAGACTTGCAATTTCCATAAAACCTTCACTTAATGATACATTCTTTCCAACAACCTTGCTTAGGGCTGAAAGTTTGTTTTCCAAATCTTAAAAATCCTGTCATAATGGCCCTGGCTGGTGGCACAGTGGATAAGGCGCCAGCCTTCGAACCCAAAGGTCACTGGTTCGATTCCCAGCCAGGGCACATAACCAGGTTGCAAGCCAGGTTTCCAGCCAGGTCCATAGCTGGAGGCAGGTGAAGACATTGATGTCTCTCTCCCTCTCTGCCTCTCTCCCGAGAAATAATAAATTTAAAAATCTTTTTAAAAAATTCTGTCATAATCAGCTGAGGACCCAGGTCCACAGATCCTAGCCAAACCTATCTGGACAGGGACATTCTTGACCCTGTGGACCCTCTCTTGGTCCACCTCTTTCTAACCAAACAACATGCAAACCACTCTGCACCTCCATCCTAATCCTGGGAGCCAGAGAGGTGCGTCTTAGGGTAGGGGGTTGCTGCTGAGCTTTCCCCTCATCTGAGGACACTCGGGCCAGAAAGTGGCGGCCACCTCTGCAGCTCTGAGCAGGCCTGCATAGTGTGCGCTTTGTGTAAGTGCCGAGGAGGCACAGCGCTGCTCGTGCACCAACAGCTGTCACATTATTTGCACTCGCTGTAAACAGCCTTCACATTCCCCCCTTACCACATAGTTAAAGCCAGACTAACAATCCACAGTTCGAGATCAAACCAACAACAGCAGCATTGTGTCTGCCTCCACGGCCTTCGCACCAAGCCCAGCAGCTGGCAGGTTTCTCCAGAACAAGGGACCCCCCCCCCTTTCCCCACCCCTCCAGGCTCCAGCCAAGGCTAGGCAAGGCAGCATGCGTTCGTTGCTGTTGCTGCCGGTAGTCAATGCAAAAGAACACAGCCATTTCACCAAGGTTTCAGTGTGGTTTATCAGCCTGCTCCCAGAGTTCTCCCCTTCTGGTGGCTCAGGGAACCACCCTTCCCCCAGTTCCTCAGCTTGGAATAAAGGTTGTTCAGGCTCCCAGGGTCAGTTTCCATGCTTGGCAAAGTGTGGGCTAACGCTAAAACCTGCCTGGGCCATGCTTGGGGTCTGGGCAGGGAGGCCTACAGCTTTCCTGCCTGTCACAGGGGCCACGCAGCTCTGTGCTTTCTGCAGCTTCCTGTGTTTCAGAAATTGTCCAACTCCCTGAATACTGGTCGCCCCACTGATCAAAATGTCTCCTTTATGATTTTTGGTTAAGTCGAACATTTCCATAATCGTCATTATTAGCGCAAATTACACGCCTAATCGGTCCTTAAATAGATTTTAATTAAATAATCATACAAGGCTCATTTTATGACTTAAGAAAGGCATTACTTTTCGTTATAAACTTTCCACCAGGATGTAAAATAACGATAGCAGACAAATACTTATTCTTTGAAAATCACTGATGGGCAGAGTATGATGAAGCAGACACGGTTTCACCTTCTGGAATTGAAGCCAAGACCAGACACACCACATCTGCACAACTTTCCTCCTGAGAAAAAGAGGGGATAGCTTCCTCCAAAGCATTACTTTTGTCTCTTTGGAGCCAGCAGAAACCAACCCTAAATGCTACTTTTCCTTCCCCATCTCAGGAGCTTTCTCCAGTTAGAAGTCTCTCTAAAAGACCACTCCTCTCCACCCCCAGCCATTTTCCACCCCTTCAGTCTGGTGAAAGTGCAAAGCAGGCAGGCTGTGCTTGTTAAATGCTGTGTAAAATGCTGTTAATAAAATAATAAATACAAAGGGTGGAGGCTGCTTGTTCCACGGGTGTTTTGACTGGTAATGCCTTGGCACTTGTCATGTGTTTATGGGAAAGGCAGACAACTGGAGGATTTACATAGTTTGGACATTTCTGTACTTCATTTATACTTTCCTAAATGACCTAGGCCTAGAGCTATTTCAAGTTTGCATTTGTACAGAACTGGTAAATACCTCAGAGTTTCTCCAATTAAACCAAGTTTTACACCTAAAGCCGCAACATGTAGACTTACTCCGACTCTCCCCACTGTCCCCTCAGCCTTCTTTGCTGAAGAAACCAACAGACCCTCAACAGCAACCCCCTACCCTGCTCTCCTCACCTTCACCCCACTCTGGGGCTCCCTAGGGCAAAGGTGAAGACATCTTCAGATGACAGGCAAGGCCCTGGCTACCCACTGTAAAAATCATCGCAGTTGGATGCATCCTGGCCATCCTCTACCTCTAAAATAGTGAGCTAGGATGGGGTCAAAACTGCTGGCCTGGTAAAACCCACTGTTCACGAAACAATGTCAGCAAAGGCTGGAAGGCATTCTTTAGAGAGGGACCAGGGATTCGTGCCTACTGAAGCTCTTTCAGCACAAAGGCTTTTAGGGGAAGAAGGGAAAAAGAGGGAGGAGGAGGGGGAGAGGAGGAGAGAAAGGGAGGGCTCCTGTTTCAGAGCAGGCATCCCCTGAGAGTCAAGAACCAAGTGTAGCTTCAATCAAATGCTGACTTCCCCTCTGGGAGTCGAGTAGGAAACCTGATCACAGTAGCTTACTACCGGCCTGGATCCATACAGGTCTGGTTTTCTTCTCATGCTAGTAATTTTTTTAAATACATATCGATATAAAAGAAGCAATCCCTGGCAGACTTTATTGAAAACCACACTGAGCCCTCATAACATCCGGACTTAATCCCTATCAAACAAACCACAGCACCTCTGGCTTCTGCAGCAGGCCACCCCCTCTCACCTCTCCCAACCAGGTCTCTCCCCTCCAGCCACTGCAGTTCCCGCCCCCAAAAATATGAAGGGAAGACTTGCCAAAAAACACCCAGATACTGGTTCTGGAATCAATTCCTAACCATATAATGAACCCACTTCGGGGGCGGGGGGAATCCCAAGTCCTTTCATATGGAACCCTTTAAAATGCAAAGAACTGTGTAACAAAGGGAGAGAGGAACCCATGGAGGTGGGCTGGGGAAATATACTTGGGGATACCCTGGGAAGGGACCTTGAACTGCAGTCCCCAGACTGGACTCAGCAGGACTTGGGGGAGTAGAGACTAGAGAAGCAACCTATAGGAACCTGACCAGTCACTCAACGCAGTCACTAATCCTTAGGGCCTACTATGTGCCAAGTATTCTTTGATCCTAAGGTGGATAATTATTCCCAGTTTTACAAATGAAGAAACTTACCAAGGCTCAGAGGCCATAAATAACCTGCCCCCAAGGTCACACAGCTAGTAAAAAATGGGCCATGGTCAAACTCAGTCCTGGAGTTGCGGAGAGGAGCCAATTATTGGTCTAATTGTGCCATTCAAAATCCCCAAGAACTTCAGAAGGCTTCCTCAGGCTTTGTTACTCAAGTCCAGGGTAAAAAGATAGCCTTTAACACCAACGTCCACATGGAGCCTGGAAGGACCCTAGTTGTTCCTACACCCAGTAATCTCTTGGTCCGTTTGAAGTCATTCCCAATTTCCCCCGCATCCTCCACATCTCCCTCCACGGGAAGACCCTGGTGGGAGGCCAGGGCTCAAGCAAGGCTCCACTTTCTCCTCCATCCACAATCCCAGAAGTGGCAGGGGTAGTTGGTGGGTTGCTACTCTCAGGTCTCTGCAGAAAATGTAGACTTCTGGCACTAGAACAAGGCTCGCCACCCTACTTTTACTACATAAAGCAATAAATCAAATTACCTAGATAAAGCAAAAGCCCTTTGGAAAGAGTGCCCACACCTACCATTCCTAGAGTTTTAAGGAAAACCCCCAAGTGTGGCAGGAGAGGAAATAAAGATGGAAATAGCTTGCAAGATGCTGGGTCCTATTGGGCCCCCGGGGGTCCCAGCACAAAAAGCCTTTCCTACCCCCAACTTCTCGTCTCAGAAACAAAGGGTAGGCATCCAACATTTCCTCCCTATCCTATCCCCCAATTTCCAGCTCTGTCACAGGCTTTCAGATGCAACTGGGTAGGGGGCAGGGACCAGCAGAGGCAAAGGACCAGTTGCTCCTCCAGAGGTCTAGCAAGGCTCTGGATGTGTGAAATGGCTCCAGGGGCCACTGAACTGGCAAGGGCTTGGGCTTCGGGAGGGATGGAGGTGACGGCGGGCCGGGTCCTCACCCAGCTACCTAGTCAAGCAGGCCTCTGAGGCCTGGCCCTTTCGGACTCCCGACCAGTGGCTTGCTCTCATTTTTAAACTTTCCAGCCTCGGCGATCAGGCCAACAGGGCAGAGTTTCCAGCCCCCACCCCCTAGCTTGCTGCAGGCCTTTCTAACCTCAGGGGAGGCGATCCAAGCCCCTGGCACCTAGAGACAAGGGGCCCAGAAGACCTTCCCCTGCCCCCCCGCCGCCAGGGCTTGGACCACCTGGAGCGGACAGCTCTCCTAGCAATCGGCTTCCGGATGAGACAGGGACTTAGTCCCCGGAGGAACTCCGCAGGTTCGAAAGGCCGGAGCCTGTCCGCCGCACCAGTGCAATGCACCCCACACTCGTGCTATCCCCCCGAAGGAACTAACGCTCGGGGAGGGGGAAGGGGGAGGGGGAAGCAGGATGGGTTATGGGTCGCTTTAAATTTTTGGTTTAACTCTTCAGATGGGAGGGTTCTGGGTGTCCCTGACACGATTTTGAGCGCTAGCTCAGATAGAACAATAGAAATGGGGGGAGTGCCGGAAATGGTGCTTGGAAGACCCCAATAATGCTATAAACCTCTCTTCTCCCTCGCAGTTACCATCAGCATAAAAAGACCCCAGTGCCTTAAATGCAATAGTACATGTTTATAACTTTTTCCCGCTGGGTCTCCACAACCTAAACAGGTCCCCTCCTCACACTATGAAACCACAAAGGCTCCCAAATTTGTGACCTGAAACTCTGGGGCCTCTCACCTGCTCTGCCCCTGGTACCCAGCTCTGACTCACCCCCCCTTCGCGAGTAGTTCCTCTGGTTTGCACCTAGACAATAAATTTAGTTTAATTTAGCTTCCGGTCTTTAATTTTAGCAGGTCTCCTTTTTGCATGCAAATCAATATGGCAATTACCATCTAAAAGCTCGCCCAGCCCCGGGTCAATGTAAATTGATCATTGTCCGCCTTCCACAAAATAACACCGGGAGTCTGTGGTGCATAATGAGATTATACTGGAAACTGTCTTTTAGATCACAAATTATATTTTATGCTGTCAGGATCTTCTCCTAGCGGACTTCCCCGCTAGACTAATCACCGGGAGCCCGAGCCATGGGTGTTGAGGGGTGCTGTTGGCTGGGGAGACATGGCTTTAAAAATTAACCAAGTGGGGACCCCCATTTCTGAGACCCTCCATTAGGGGCAAGCAAGAGATAGATGAACTTGCGCTGGGAAAGGGGGCCTTCTACAGAAATGTCAAGGAAAAGCACCGTTCACTAATTTTCACCCAATACCAAGTCAGATCTCCCTTCCAAAGGAACACACTGGAGGCAACCACAGAAAGCCGTCGGGCAGGTCTAGAGGTCTGTGGATGTCTCAGGCCAAGTGCTAGCGACAAGGTGGCTTGGCTACCCGCCCCGCTTGTGGGGCGGTCAGCCTGAGGAAGCCGACCACTACTCCTCCGGCTGCTACTTACTACTCTACCTGGCCGTTGCCATCCAGGACTCAGCGCAACCGGCTTTGCAGAGAACCTGGCTGGCCAGGCGTATTGGCCAAACAGCTAAGGCGGGCATAATCGTCCCCTCCCAAAGCTGGGCGAGGTCCCGCTAGGCTCGAACCTTGAGATCCGGCAAAAAACCCCCTAGCAAATAGGTCCCTTTCTCACCCAGAGCACCACTTTCCCTCCCCTCTGCGACCCAGAGCTAGGGTGTGACCCTGGGGCCTAACAAAAGGCCATCTGAGCGTCTTTCAGCCTCGGGCTGGAACTAGGGGTGGTACGGCCGGGGGGCGAAGTGGATGCACCGGGTCCCCTACCAGGAGGGCTGGCATCCTGGAGGAAGCCATCAGTGCTGTTGGCACTCCTGAGTACCGTCCTGGCTGTCTTGGGGTTCCGGCGGCACTGCTGCCTTCAAGCCTCCCGCCCTGCCCGCTGCCTATCCTTGCCCCGCCCGACCCGGCGCAGGCTCCACCCGAGAGTGCGGTCTTCCCAATAAAGGCTGAATTCCCGGCTGGGCTCAGACAAAGAGGGACCGCAGCAAATCGACGCCGCGGGCAAACTAAACCCTAGCCTAGTTTACGTGCGGCGTCTGGGGTCACAGTGACGCCTGCTAATCCATCCTTACACAGGCCGTCCCCACAATGTCTCCTCCAGGGAGGGGGGTGAAGAGGGAGGGAGGGAGAGAGAGGGGGAGAGAGAGAGAGAGAGAGAGGGAGAGAGAGAGAAGAGAGTGCACACCAAAATGAAAGCACACCTCCTCTTTATTCCTCCCACAGGCCAAACTTCGCACTTCTTTCAGTTCGGCCTTTATCAGTCCACTGGGCCCTGCGCCACCTTAACATGAGCAGTGCAACAGCCATTCTTCCCTTCCTGATCCAAAATGTAAAGCTACTCCTCTCTTCTTCCTCCAGCCTCCATCTAGTCAAGGTCAAGAACTCAAAATCTCTTCGAAACCCTCCTACCTTCTCTTAATAAACACATACCCTCTCTTCCACTCTAGATGGGAAGAAACTATAACCAGGAGTAATCTTGGTAAATTGAGGGCCATCCACTCTTACCTAGGCCACTTTGCCTTCAGTTCTTGGCTAGCCAAAGACATTATCTTCCAGTGAACAAGGGTGCAAAAGTGGCGGTGTGGCCCCCACTTCCATGTCCATCAGTCTCACTCCTAAGGAAAGTCTATACCAGACATTGAGTTTTTGTTTTTCAGCCTGTATAGCTAAGCATGGGTGTATGCATATGAATGGTTTCTGTGTTTTCAAGTGACCCTCTTCACACCTTTAAATGGGCTTTTGTCTCTGGACCAAAGTTACAGAAATTCTGCCCCAGTTTCCACCTCAACAAAGTCTGGGATTTTCTTAGAATATCACTATAGGTCTCTGTATTTGGATATCCATGATTACATCCCTCTTGGCCAGTTCTTTATCTTTTATGTATCTCTTGTTCCGTGGGGGCATTGGAGCCTAAGTGTCTTGATTTGTCTCAGCACATGTCATCCCGGCACACATCTTAATCTGAGCACTCCTGTCTAAAATGTATACCTCCTTACTACTTACTTCCTTGCCTTGCCTATATTGTGTGGCTAATTTTCAAGCCAGACCAATATGGGTTTGCAGTTTAAATGTAACTAGAAGATCCCCTAGACAACCACCCTAAAAGGTAGAGGAGGGGGAAGAAGACAAGGGTGCTAATAATTATTTTATATATGGGGTAACCCATCCACCAATTTCAACCTCTGGAAAGAACTAGACCAATGCCTGCTGAGTTGTATGAAATTTTTAGACCAGTTCAATATTGACCCCATGTATGTGTATACAAATTATCTATCTTGTACACATCACTGTCCAACTCCTGTTTGGAGGTGGTCTCTCTGCACGTATCTGATACTAACTAACTCCACACAAATTCAGGGTTACAAGTGTGTCTACTTATACAGACAACTCAAAGACCTCTTTGCTCTCTCCAACTACCTGTACACAGTGGTCTGGCATTTCAAGCTCAGGTCTTCTATCTGCAGCAGTCTCTGTCATAGGCTCAAACCGACAACTCTCAGATCTTCCCATACTGCATTTCCCACAAGAGTTCTCTTCTGGAAACGTTGAGGTCTACATCTGCATCTCCTAAACTCAGTTCCTTAATTGAGGATGTTCATTGTGTCCAGACCTTACCAACTGGGAAGTGCTGGGTCAAACTAGATCATCTAGCAGCTGCGTTTGGTCTGTGGAAGAATCAAGCCCAGTGCACCAAGACGTGTATATGCAAACAGAAAAGGGAAAACCCTAGGCCTAGACACCTGCCCCTCCCCCGGGGCTATTCTGCCTCCAGGAATTTCTGCCAGGCTTCCTGCACCGCCACCACCCCGCCCTCGATCGCCTTTAAAGGGTTAAGAGAAACCCTCGCAGCCTTCCCTCCACCCTGCTCGCTGGGCCCGAAGGCTGGCTCGCTCACTCGCAGCTCGCGGGAGACTGCCGCCGCCTCCGCGGCCCCCCCCTTCCCGTCCTTCAGCCGGGAGGGAGCCTGCATGCCTGTCTAGACCGATCTATCACAGGCACACCAACAACACCCGCGAGAGCGCGGAGACCCTGCTCAGGTCCCCCTGCCCGCACGATTCCTGGTGGACAAACCGGGGGAACTTGACCGCGCCTGCGGGGTGGAGGGGGAAGCCTACCCGTGCGGGCTGCCCCGAGCGCACCGCGGGTCGTACCCGGCCCCGGCCCCCCGAGCTCCCGCCGGCCCGGCTGCCAGGGCACAGTCACAGCTCTGCGCGCTGGGCAGTCCTATTTTTATCTTGTCTAATCCCAAACTGGGCGGGGAGCACAGGCGTCGTGCTTAGAGAACAAGAGATAGGCGAGGGAGGCGGGGAGGAGCAGCCAGGCAGCGACGCGAGCGGGAGCGAGTTAAAGACACAGTCGAGGCGACTGAGGGCAGGAAGAAAGAGCGGGCTGCGCGGGCCTCGAGGCGCCTCACGCAACGCGCAGCCTGGCGAAGTTACACTCGCCTCCTCACCTCCCCTCAATGCCTGCCCCTCCCACCTCCCAGCAGCGCTCTCCTCAGCCTGGGCAGCCGGGCCTCGGCCTGTGTGGGAGGCAGAGGCCGGGCCGACCCTGCAAAGGGCTGGAGAGAATCGCTAATGAGCTGTGCGGCCCATTGATCCGGAGAACACTTCCTAATTAACTCTCAGTCGCCTACTGGTGACAAGGCCTCAAAGGACAACGCTAGGGCCGTCGGAACCCCAGCCCCAATCTGCCCGCCTAGCGCCAAGCGCCCGAACCCCGCGTACTCCTAACTACCCCAGGCGATTCAGGTGAGCGGCGACGTATACTCGCACACCGAAGGCCAGTCTCTCATTAAACCTGGACCGCATATTAATCAACAGCTCCCCTACTTCCTCTACGCGGTGAAACCATGCCCAAAATAAACACGAGAACCAATACTGCGAAGCCCAGACCAGATAACAGGTCAGGATGGAGTGGGAAGTGTCAAGAACCAAACGTATTCTCCAAGGGTCCACGTACAGGAGTCTCCGAGGCCGACAATTAAAACGCCTTCCACACAAGCAATTCTGTTGGCAAAACCGAATCCAACACCTCGTAAGGATTGATTTCGACCTGCGGTGTCCTTTTCCAGTGCCACAGGAAGTGTCAGATGGCTAGAAATACCCAAGTCTGTCTGGGTTCACCACCCACCACCTTCTGGGGTGAGCAATTTCCTCCCCATTTTTTACTCCCAGGCCATTTTAAGGATAATTCTCCAAGAGGGTAGCTAGAACGTAACACTACTTCTCCCCCTAGCCCTCTCGAAAGAAAGAAAGAAAAAGAGAGAGAGAGAGAGAGAAAGAAAGAAAAGCTAAAACCCTATCTGTCTAGTCTAGACACAGCGAGGCGGTGCAAATACCTATTTGAAGCGCTCTGGTTTCTTTTTAGGGTTTGTTTTTAAATACACATATCCCTCCCCTTCTTTCGCTCTTCCACCCCCCCCCAACCCCCACCCTTCAGACGCCGACGACGCGCGTCCTCGCGCGCGGGCACTCACTGCCTCTAGCTGGAGATCTTGGACTTTCTGGAAAAGATTCATTAGCAGCAAATTAAGCCTCACCCGGCTTCGGCCTACACGCGGCCAGACCTCCGCCGTCTCTGGGACCCGGAGATGTGCCCACTCGAGAGTGTAAGCAGAGGTAAACCCGCGGGGACCACGCGTGGCTCGAGACGAGGAGCTCTGTACACTGCGCCTCAGGGCTTGCTTCGTAAACAGCAGGAGCACGTCGCCGCCGCCCGGAGCCCCTGAGTTGGCGGAGGCTCTGCGGCGCAGTCGCTCGCCTGCTCCGAGCACGCGCCCCGCGACGTCTGGTCCTCCCTACCGTGGCCGAGAATCCGGCCGGGGTGCGCAAGTTCCTCTTCACCCTCCACCTTCAACACCGCACACCCTCGGAGTGAGACCAACTTCCTCCGGCCGCAGACTCGCACACGCCCAACAGGGCTTCCCACCAGGCTCCTCGCTGCCCAGCGGAGGGCCCAGGTCTTGCCACCCCGCCCTCCCTTCCCCCCGCCGCCCCCGCACAATCTACCCCCACCCCTGGGGGTTCCGAACTTAAAACCTACCCCAGAGAGTCGCGAACTGGATAGGGATGGGAAGGGGTGGCGGACTGCAATTTTACAGGAACATTTACAAAACAAAGCGTCTGACCTGGCAAGCGGGAGGACAGGCCAGGCCGAGTTGGAACCCCTCACTCCCTTAGATTTCCTAGTCTTTTTTTTTTTTTTTAATCCACGTGATTCGTAGTTCGGGGCAAGCCAAGAAAAAACCCGGGACTCCCTTCCCGAGTTGTGCGGAGGCGGCAGCAGGTCGAGCCCCGCTCGGCCGGGGCGCCTGCCACACACCCTGTAACACGCACACGCCGAGTTCCACTAGGAGGAACGAGCGGCCCCCGGAGAGTCGAGACCAAGCGGCGGCGGCTGGGGGTTTTTACAGTTCTTTCCCGAGTCGAAAAAGAAAGCAGACGGGAACTCGCCGCCCTCCCCTTCCTGCTCGCGAGCTAACGCCGTGCCGAGCTTCCCAGCTTCCAGCCCAGCTCCCCCCGCCCCCTCCTGCGCACGACTCGCTGCACTCAGCGGCGACCGCACTCCCGCGCACGCAGACACACAGGGTGCAAACTTCCACTCGGCGAACTCCCGATCTCCTCTCAGCCCCCCCACGGGAGACCGCATGCCCCCCGTCGCGCCCCTCCCTAGTGCCCACGCGGGGCCGCTTAGGTTGGCTGCATTTTTAATAACTTAGAGCTAAGAAATAAAAACGAAAGCGAGCACAGCAGTCAAAGGGAAGCGCGAGTCGAAAGCTTCGCGGGGTACACGAGAGTCGGAGGAGCAGCCCGCAACGGGCGGGGCCCCAGGGAGGGGGACGACTGCAGCCCGCAGCGAGCCCGCCCGCCAGTGCGGCCTCCCCGCGTAAAGGTGTTTCGGGCACTAACCTGAAATCCCCAGCCGCGGAGTTAGCAGAGCGCCTGCGATCCGGAGCTTTGAAGTGCACCCCCCTCCACAGCAGAGTCGAGGCGGCGAGGAGCCAGGGGCGGCTGGGTGGTTAGGAAGAGGTGCGGGGCGGGAGAGAAGTGGGGTAGCGATCAGAGATGGAACCGGGCCGGGGAAGCGCAGCGGGCAGCAAAGTTTGCCGTCCCCGGCTGCCTGCAACCCGCTCGAGGTGCCTGGTTCGCTCGCCTCCCTCGCCGTCTGCTGCCAGCCGTCTGCCCTCGGGGTCGGCCCCGCTGTGGGGTGGGCTCTGGGCTGGGTGGGGGTGGGGCGAGCCGGGCTCAAAGCTTCCAGGCAGGTGGCGACAGCCCCGAGTGATCCTCCGGGCTCCCGCGGCTGGACCGGGCTCGGCCGGACTCAGCAGCTCCCGCGCCGCGGCTGCTGCCGCCCGCGCTCGGGCAGGAGCCCCAGCGCCATGTTGACGGATCTCCGCGAGCGCCCGCTTGGGCTGGGGGTGTGTGTGTGTGTGTGTGTGTGTGTGTGCGTGCGTGTGTGTGTGCGTGTGTGTTGGCCAAGTCGTCCCTGCGCGGCGACAGCGCGGCTTGGGCTCCCCGCCTGGCGGCTCGCGGGCTCCCCCTCAGCCGCCCGCTTCGTTCTCGATCGCGGTCTAGGCTCCGCCGCGTCTCCCCCGCAGCCGCCGAGCTCTGCCGGCGTTCAGCGTGGAGCGTAGCTCAGCCTCACCTTGCCGCTGGGAGCCCGAGCTCCGTCTGCCGCCGCACGCCGCGATCCCAACGCGTCCCCCCTCCCGGGTTCCCTCCTCTTCCTCCTCCCCCTCCCTCCACCCGCCCTTTCTCCCTCCCTCCCTCCCTCCCTCCTCCCTCCCTCCCAGCAGCCGCCTCCCCTCCCCCCCGCAGGCCCAGCGTTCGGGCGACAGCCGCCCGCCCGCCCGCCCGCCCGCCGCCGCCTCCAGCTCTCGCAAGTTTGAGCTCTCCTAGCCTCCGCTCACCCTCCGCTGCGGCGTCTCCGCGTTGGGTTTTCGGAGGGGTGATTCCCCAGGAAAGGTCTACCCGAGTTGCCCCAGCCGTCACCGATTCCCCGCCGGGCGCGTTTCACCTCTCGGGGTCCGAACCCCAGACCACTTGGGTGGCTCCCCTCTCGCCCCTGTCCCTCCCCTCCCCCTTTCGGACCGAGTTGGCTGCGCACACCCGTCTGGGCGCGCGTCCTGGGCGAGCCCTAGACCGACTAAGGCGGCGGCAGCGAGGGCGGCCAGCAGATCCGGAGCCCGGGGGATGGGGGGCGGCGGGGGCGGCTCTCCCAGCCGCGCGCCGAAGACTCCCCTCGCTACCCAGAAGGCCAGTGGAGGACCGCAATTACCATAAAGCGCCTCGCACTCCGCTCAGCCAAAGCTGTCAAACCCCAGCGGCAGCCACTGCTGCCTCCTCTCACCACCAGCGCTTAGCTCTTCGGGTCGACCGTCCCCTACAAGACCAAACAGAGCCTGGCGAGTGCCCGTTGGCTTCCACCCCCTGCCTGGGGCGCCCCTTACTCCCAGAGGAGCCCTTTCCCATTTCACTGTCAACAGCTACCTGAAAACACGGCCGGAGTACCGGTAGCCGTTCCGCCCGAACTCCCCGCCTGAGTTCCCCGGACGTTTCAATTGTATGGGAATTGTTTGGAGAGGCGGGGGGGGGGGGCGTGGAGGAGGCAGCCCTTGGGGCACAAGGAGGCGGGGATGGGGGTTGTGGGGACGGTAGGGGAGCGGAGATCCGCCAGAATGTCTCCCAGTTCGCGGGCATTTCACAGCGTGCACCTCAGATGGCTGGAGGGTCGGTCCGGCCCTTCACCCCCACCTCGAGAGATTATCTCCCGCGTTTTATTTTCCTTGGCAGGGAGCAACTTTTGGCTTACACCATTCGCCCCATAAATTTCCACTCGGTAACGTCTTGCTGATCGTACAGCCCGCGCCCGCAGCAGTTAATTCAATTGACACGTATTGAGCTTCTCCAGCGCACCCGGCGCGGCGCTGGGCGCGGGGGAAGGGCGGGGGCAGGCAGGCGGGAGGGGGAAGCGGAGAGGCGAGGTTCCGGCCTCCCCGGAGCGCAGAGCCTCTGGGGATAGCCGAGAAGCCCCAGTTCATGCAGCTAGCGGGAAGGGGTGGGAGTGGGGGAGGGGTGTTCCGGCCTAACCGCACCCAGATCGCCTGGCCGGGACAACGCGGCAAAAGGTGACCCCACTCCGTTGCTGCTAGGGTCTTTTTTATGTTGGAGGTGGGGAGTCTTTTTTTTTTTTTTCCTGCTTAAGGACAAGATGGTGCAGGCTCGATGAGAACATCAATCCGAAATGGAGGTGACTTGTAAATCCACACGGAAAGTTTTAAAATATCCTGGAGTGTCTCCATGCCAAAAATAATCAAAAGCATCTCAAGTTGATTACTAAGTCAAGGTCAAGGCCAAAACCAGCTCTAGCTAGCAGCTCCCTTTGAAAAATTAGACAATACTGACTGCAGGACTGGTGTTAGGTGCGATTTTATTTATTCTGTTTTAGTTCTCAGCAGTTATAAAAACAGCCCTTTCCAAAGCAGAAGTGAAACATCTCTACCGTTTGAAACCCGAAACTTCGGGCAGAATTAAATCTTCATGCTCCAGGGCTGCTTATAACAACTGATGCAAAAGACAGGCACGCAAGTGCCCCAGCGAGCAATGCCCGTCGCCACTGCTTCCAGGACCTGCGCCTGCATGATGGAATGTACGCCTTTTTCTTCCCGTCTTTCTGGAGGTGGATGTCTCTGAAAGCTAACCCACACATTTTTTTAATCTCCGGTAACAAGCAGAAAGACACCTGGACTATTATGCTGTAAAGCTATTTTTTATAAAGACATTTTAGGGCCAGACATTAAAAGTTATTAGACTGAACGCATGCGAGTTACAGACGCAGCTGGAGAAAGGCCTCTGGTTGTGTGTTGTAGCAACAATTTCTTTTTGAAGCGACTCCTTTTATTCAAAACAAATCTAAAATAACTGAGAACACTGAAGTTGGGTACTTGTGAGGAAACTATGAAGTGGTTCCAGGCAAGGAGGTCGTTGTGCCACTGTGGGCCACTCAGGAGAGCTGGCCTGGGCGAGTGGAAAGCCCTGCCAGGCTCTTCCAACTCAGTTAGGCCTCCATAGGGACCCTGGTCATGTGTCCAACCCCCTCTCCCTTTCCCATGCCTCCCCAAATTTACCCCCAGGCATAGGCTTTTCTCGGAGTTAAGAACTGCAAGTAACCATTCAGAATTTTGGAAAGTCCTGGAACCAAGAGAGAGCATGGAGCTTTCTGTCTCTCAGAGTCCCATGGCCTCCTGGGGCTGCTGACAAAGGGGCCTGTTTGTCTAACTTTAAAAGTCTTAGGGTTAAAATGAATTGGGGCGGGGGGGTTGCTGTAAATGTGAAGGGGCCTCGAGGAGGGGTCGACTGTGGGAGAAATTTGATGCTGGAGACAAACAGGCCAGTAAATTTGACTTTGACGTATTTGCAGCATTTCATACCCCTCCCCTTAAGGCATCTTGCCTGCAAGGTATCCTCGTTTGGACTGGTGGGATTAAAGGGTTTCTCTTCCATCTCTAAGGGGCACATTTTCCAACTCTGTGGGATTTTAAAAAATACCTTATTAAGGCAGTCCTAAGAGGCCTGAGTGTGTGTATGTGTGTGGGGGGGTGCGTAATTCATGACTCACTGAGAATTAAAATGTGAAATTTTCCCCAAGGTGCTCCAAGGCAGAGAGGGGCGGGTAGGGAGTTTATACCTATTGGCCTGGTTAATTGGAATTGTTCCAGGGAAAAGAAGCAGAACACTAAGAAGGGCAGTCCCATCTTGGGTTCCCACTCAGGAAGGGGCTTCTAGAGCTAAGGACACCACAGAGCCTGTAGCTTGTGAGGGCAGCCAGGGTCTTCCCTTGCTCCAGCTTCTAGGGCCCTCCCACCAGTGCTTCAGGAGCTGACCTGTGGGTCAGGCCACTACACCAGGCACTCCGTAAGGGGAGGATTTCAATGAAAGCAGAGGAGGAAGAGAGAGCAAGTGAGTTGAACGCAAGGGAGGGGAGGCTGCACAAGCAGTGGAGAAATAGGGGAGATGCTTCCGAGCTATGGAGGGCCACCCTCTCCCCTACCTATCTCTTATGCCCTTAGATTGGTCTCCAGGTTACATGCCTGGACCTCAGACTCCCAGGCACTCTCCTGCTACAGATTTTATTTAGGCTCTGCAACTGGGCCAGCAGGTTGATGCTTCAGGGAACAGGCCTGGAGCCTGGCCACCCTTTTCAGACCAGGCTGACTGTGCAGGGTCTGCCAGGGCCTCTTCCACACCTTCAATCACGGCCTAGGCCTAGAAAAAAGGCCATGCGTCTCATGGTGAGGTTCTTACCTGGTGTTTGGGGGAACCCTGGGATCACAACAGTGTGTGTGGGTCACTTGTAACATGTGTAAGATCTAAATGATAAAGCTCTGTAGGCCCTGGATGGCTCTTTTCAGAGGCTGTTCTTAAGTTATGAGACCGGTTATTGGAATAGATGGGAGTTGAGTAATTTCAGAGTATGTATTTTTATTTTACATAGTATTAGCCTGCCTATTAATGTTAACTATTTTAGAAAACACACAAACACCCACACTAACAGTCTTACCTGATCGCTTTGTAAAAGAACTCAGGGCTTATACCCGGTGGCCCTTAAAAGGGACATTGGCCCACCCTCCCAAGCACAGGGCATCCCTGTCCTAAGAATTTCAATTATCCATAAACTAAAGGTAGCTGCCTTCCATGGCAGGAGACTGCTAAACTTAGGGGTGGCCAGGTTGAAGATAGCTGCTCTTTCTGCATAGCCTTCGAAGGGTTCTTGAGCATTGGGGTAGAAGGGTCCAGAAGGTAGGCCCAATAGGGCAGTAGCAACTGCCTCTTGGAATTTCTGGGCTGGGCTGGATTAGTGTCAGGCTCTGAGATCCCCAAACCCAGGGACAGCGCGTGAACTGCCATTTACACTCAGGCCCGCTGAGTAGATGGGTGTCAGGCAAATAAGCATAAATGTAGGCGGCTTTGGGAGGTCCGTCTTGCACTCCACCTGGTGGTCTCAGCCTAAGAGCCTTCGAAGCTGCGGAGTTGGGCCGGATGCTCCTAGAGATAAACCCCTCCACCACATCCCGCCCTGGCTGCTTATTTAGCAAGGCGCCGCCAACTCACATTTTACCCGGCTGGGGGTGGTGAGCCCCTGCGGGTGGTGAGCAGCTGGGGGTGGTGGGCGGGGACTGCGGGATGAGGGGATGGAGAACCACCAACTTACTTATCTGCGGATCTGGCAGGCCGGACTTCTGCCCCAGTCATTTTGGATCAGGCCTTCCTCCTTCACTTCCGCCGGGACCCCTGCAAAGAGGTACCACCTACTCCCACCCCGGGACTGGAAGAATCTGGAAGGCCCCATCAGCCCCTCACTCTCGGGGCAGGAAGGGACTATGGCCCAGCACCTGGAAACCCAGAGCTGATCTGTCTCAAAATACCTCTGGGGCCCCCACCAAGTCGGGCGCAGAGGTGAGTTGAGCAGGGTGGTTGCCTGGGGAAGGTGGCAGCCAGGAGCAAAGCTGGGGGTTGACGAAGAGCTGGGTAGTCCAAGCCGCCTATTCCGCAGCACTTTTTCCAGCTCTCATTCCGCTTCCGGGCCCACTCTGCTCTGCCTTAACCCCTGGTGATCCCACCCATCCCTGCGTCTCCAGCGTGTTAGCAGCCGCACAGCCCCCGGCCACGAGTGCGGGGGATGGGGTGCAGGGTGGTTTGTGTTGCGAGGCCTGACAGAACCTTCTGTGTGCGGCAGAGGGAGGAGGCTAATGCATAATGCACAGCGCCTGGAAGCCCGGCCATTAGCGGCCTGTCGGTGACACAGACAAACGACTGAGAGGGAGGAGATCCAGCTCGCTCTGGAGTTTAAATATACCAGCGTGGAGGGGAAACGCCATGATTTAAAAGTGTGTTTGCAGACACTCGCATATATTTTAATGATTTCCAGCAGGCCATGCGTCCCAGCCTTGCATCCCCCTTCCCAAAAGGGGGATGTGTAGTTGGGGCGGGGCGGGAGGGGGGCGGGGGAGAGGGAAAAACCAGTGAGAGGCCTCAATCGGAGACCCACGCCAGCTTTTGCGAGATGAAGGGGAAGAGAGATTGGGAAACTTGGAAGAAAGCGAGGCCTAGAAAAGCCACAGGACCCAAGGCCATCCGCAGAACCCCCCTTCCCCCAATCTGGCTATCAAACCTTCCACCCCTACCGGCTCCTCTACGTTGTACTGGGAAGGCCTGGGGGAAAGAATACATGCTGCCAACCATGCTTTCCCCAGGCGCTCACATTTTTGAATATTCCATTTCCACTGAGGATCCAGAGACCTCCTTCCTCCGGGTTTAACACACCAGTGTTTTTTAGCAATTAAGGCGAGAAGGGGGTGGGGATGAAGATAAGCCAATTTTTTTTTCCGCCCTGCAAGTGTGAAAGATAAGATAACGTTAAGCTGGGGCAAAGCGGCTGCTTACAACCTCCCCTCAGCGATTTTGATCGGTCACTTCTTATCTCACCAAAATGCTCCTTTCCAAAACTGCATCAAAAATAAATAAATAAATGAACGAATAAAGAGAAAGAAAGAAAGGAAAGGAAAGGAAAAAAGGCTGAAGGGAAGCATTTTCATTTGGAAGTGACATTTAAAACCCACCTCCTCGAGGCAAGCAACCCCTCCCCTTTGGCAGGGCCCCCCCCAGGAAAAGCCGCACCTCAACGCCAGGGTTTCAGGCTTTCTCATGGGGGGCAGGATTACTAGTGTAATTAAGTTGAAAAAAACCAAGGATGCATTATTGGGATTTATCCTGCGTCTAACACCAAGCTCACAGCCGGTTTTCCTTCTCTTGGTTACTGACCAGTGTTTGTGTTTCACCATTGCGCTGGTGTGTTGAAACTATAGTTATATTTGGGAGGGTCATATAACTATGTCAACACGAGGTGGTTGTTAATGTGAAATAATAAGAAACTCTGCTGATTTTTACAGGACCCTGGAAAGAAAAGAAAAGACATCACACGTCCCCAGAACCCACGAACTCTCAGCTGAACTGAACTCTCGGGGAGTTTTATAAAAATCCTTTTTTTCCACAAAATAAATCTCACGAAGGAGTTTCCGGGAGACCCTGCATTGAGGGCAGTTTCGGTATTGAATTCGAGGCCCGAAGGGAAGCCTATAAATTTTCCCCTAGCCCAGCGGCTGGCCCTAGATCACAAACATCAAGACGGGCGGCCCAGGCCCAGTCGACAAGCCTCTGCGCCCACCTCCGGCTCAGGGCTCCGAAGTTCCCACTTCCTCATCCCTATCCCGGGTTCGCACCTTGGCGCTGCGCACACACCAAGTCTGCTCCCTCAGGGCCAGGCTGCACGACCTAAAGCCCGGGGCCAGCCGTGGCCGGCCGGATTGTCCCCGGGGAGCCGAAACCACGGAGCGGGGAAACCCCTCCTCTCGCCCTTCCCCGAAGAGCTTCACCGCGGCGTAGGCGCCGAGAGAGCGGGCATCCGCTGACAGCCGGGCCTCACGTAAGGCCCACAAGCGACCCATTAGTCAGCCTGAGTTCCCCTCGGGCGAGCCGTCTGGCGCAGCCCCAAGGCCGGGCGGGGAGGGGTACCGGGACGAAGCGAGCTGGAAGCGGGGCGGGGGCGCGGGCTCTGCGGGGCCCGGTCGGGCTCGGTTCCGCGTTCCTGGGCCCGTGGGTAAGCTGAGCCGGCGGGGCAGGCCGCTCCCTGGCTGGCGCCGAGGCGCCGAGCTGCGCTTCACGTGCCCGCCATATCAGAGGCGGCGGCGAGGGGCGGAGGCGGAGGGAGGCGAGCCGCAGCTCCCGTGGGGTCTCTGGCCCCCCCTCCCCGCAGGGAGCTGGGTCGTGACCACCCCGCAGTCGTCAGCCCCGCACCAGCACAGAGAGGCGCTGCCAGACACCGAGAGGCTCCTGGGGCACCGTTCCGAAAGCTGTGCGGCAGCGGCAGCCAGGGGAGGGTGCTCCACGCGGCCACCCCGGGAACTTCCCAGCCGCCCCGCCGCCCCGCCGCCGCAGTCCCGGGGACCGGAAGCCCCTGCGCCGCCCAGAGCGGCCTGCGCTGCCCCCAAGGCTGTTCCAGACAAGGATTGGCTGCGCGTCGTCCTCGATCCCTCTCGGTCCCAACGGCCCCCCTCGCTCTGGGTTATCCCCATTTAAGTCCGCAGGACCCTTCTCGCGCTCCAGGGAGATCTCCCTTTACACCGCCATAAGCACCTCCCTTCCACCCGCCAGCCCCGCAGCTGGGACGGGAGGGGCGCTGAGCCACACTCCGGCCGGGCAGGAACACCTGCTCCCGGGCCCTGCAGCTGGGCGCGTGGAGCCGGGGAGAGGCTTCCTACTGTTGTGTGCAGAGATCGCGAAGGAGAAAATGGAGCTTTGAAGCTCGGGGCCAGGCGTGTGTGTGCCTTGCCTGCCCCCATCTCCCGCGCCTTCTGTGTGATCAAGCCCGAATCCTGGGGACTAGGGTCTTCTGAGGGTCAAAGGGTCGCCTCCCCTGGGATGGGGCTTCTGGCCTTAAGTGATCTTCTACAAGACAGATGGGGCAAAACGTGTTTTCGGAGTCTTCCGGTATTCGCCCCCGCTCTCCAAACCAGACAAACTCATCTCCCCTCGGCACCCACTCTTGCTAGCATAGGGAGGGGGATGAGAGTAAGTCTTGGCACAGGCAACCCCTCCCCCCACCCACGAACGGTCTGGAACCGGGTTCGGACCAAATGTGGGGAGGGACAATGGACCTTCCTCATCTCTGTGCACCCCGGACATCGGGCGGCCGACGTGACCTGTGCTGCTCGCTCTGCCTCAGCACCTCCTTCCCCGTCCCGCCCTCCCTAGCAGTCCTGGCCCAGGGCCCGGCCGGGGAAGGCGTTGTTTTGCCAGCGGGAGCTGAGCGAGTGCGCAGAGAAAAGCCTCCCTGCTCTAATGAGAGTGCACACAGCGCTGCAGCGAGGAGGATGATTACCCGGCGGGCGGGGGGGCCCGGGCCGCGGGCGGCGTGTGCGGCGGCCCCGCGGGCCCGGAGTCCCCGCCTGTCTGGCTGCTAATCGCACGCTTTCTGCTGTTACGCAGGCAGGCGGGAGCCGGCGGCCGAGCCCAGCGCCGGCGACTCGGCGGGTGACACGGAAACATGGCGCAGCGCCCCTCCCCCGCCCGCCCTCACCGCGCTCCCGCCTCCCGCCTCGCACTTCCTCCCGCCCGCGCGGCTTTTGCAGTTCTATTGCTTTGCTGTCGGCCCGGCACCATTACGCTAGCAGCCGCTCCTAAGCGGCCCCGCGCGTCTCTTTCCCCTTTGTTTTCGGGGTCTATAGAAAACGTTTGCTTTTGTCCCAAGCTCTCGTGAAACCAAACTTGTGGTGGCAACGCAAGGCGGTGCGGGCGGGGAGGGGCCCGGGGATTTTGGCAGCAGCTGACCAGAGCGTGGTGGAAACTTCTCTCGCTGGGTTCCCCGCTACCCCGCCTTCCTTCCCCCCACCTCTTCACACACACACACATACACACACACACGCACGCACGCACGCACGCACACACGCCAGCAGGCCTACCGATGCTTCCCCCTCCTCCCCCAGAGGCCTCAACGCTCCAGGAAGGAGGTTTGGGCCAGAGTGACTATGACCAGGGGTGAAAAGCCTAGGGTGCGTGTGTCTTTGAGCCCCGAGTTTGGGGCACTCGATGACCTGGTTCTTGGCAACCCTGAATTGCCTTTCCCTCCCCCTGGTCATTGGGGCCTTTGTATCAGCTGGTGGAAAAGGAAGGGGAGGGAAGAGAAGAAAGTGGTTCGTGTGTGTGGTTTTTATACTTAGTTTGTTGGAATCTCTCATCCGACTACAGCCTCCTTTACAGGATCTAGGGCGAGAGAGAGGGACCTTAGGCTCTGCAGGGAAAGGGTCTGAATCTCAGGCCTGTGAGCTTGACCGTACTTTACTGGTTGGCTCAGCCACACTCCTGCAGAGTCGGGGACAGACAGGGCCAGGTCCCCAGATCCAGGAAATGCCAAACCTCCCTCCCCGGATCGGGAGCGCAGCCCCCCCCCCCGCCCCCGCCACCAGCGCGCTCCCCAGTTCAGCGCGCAAGCCAGTGGTTCTCCGCACCGGAGCTGCTCAGGCGGCAATTTTTTAAGCCTGCAATTAAGCGAGGCGTCGCCGTGTCCTCTGCTAGTGTCGATCCTGTCAGTCGCACATGGCCTTGGTGCTCCGGTCCGAGGCCCCGCGATTAGTCACAGGCTTGCTTCGCTCCTTCCCTAATCCGCCTCTGCAGGCAGCCTGGGGACGCGGCCGACTTGGCGGCATTGGCAGGGAGCCACCGCGCGCGGGGCGGGCGGCCAGGCCAGTACCAGCCCCGCTGCGCTTGAGGCGGCGCGGGCCCCGGGGTGCGGGCTTGGGACTCCCTCCCCTCTCGCAGCCCCCAGGCTAGGGCATCAGCGCTCCTCCTTCTCTCGCCCCACTGCCGGGCCTTCGAGATCTATTTGTGTGGTGTTATTTGCATAAAAATAGGACAAGTGTTTCAGTGCGTTCGAACGCGGGAGGCGAAATCCTTATTGATGTGTCTGTGTGGAGCCCTCGGTTGTCGGAGCGGTTTGATTTAGGGTGTTTGTGTTGCCTTCTGCGAGAAATGAGAGGAAATCCTGCGCAGAGCCTTCGGCGGTCCGGGCCCCCCAAAGCATCCCCCTCTGCGCAGCACCGAACGGTCCACCGCCTGGACCCAGGCGCGCAGAGTCCACAGCGAGCAGGTTGAGGGCCAGGCAGGCGGCCCATTATGACTCATAAAACCTGGCGGCCTAATCACCAGCTGCCAACCCGTTTACGTGTGGCGCTTCCCAATGCTCCCTTCGCCCGGCCCGGGCCTCCAGCGGGTTGCCCCACTCCGTGGGGGCTAATCAAGTGGCCGCTCGTTCCCGTGGGCAGCACAGCTTCCCTTCCCAGGCGACCCCCTCTCTCCATGCTTTTGCGCCGCTCGCCAGTAACTCCTCAGCTTGGACAAATAGCTTGGAGGGCGCCGGCCGCGCGGAGCCAGTAAATCAATCATTAACTCTCCAGCGAGACCTGGCCAAGGGAGGGAGTGGCGGCCAGAGGCGAGACTGCCGGGTGAGCACTAGGCCCCTCCCTAGGTGGGGAGCCGTCCACGCGCCAGCGGACAGGGTGCGTGAAGGCCAGTCCTCCCGGGGCCTTCTCGATCCCCTCTAGAAGCCTCCGTCTGCTGTGCCTTTCAAGCCCACACCTCGCCTTGCCTCGCCTGGCAGGTCGGGTTACTGCGCGGCCCCGGGGAGGGCTTGAACATTAACGAGCGGCTCCGGGCCTCGCGGCCTGCTCTCCGCGGGAGAGCCTGCCACGCTTGGGCAAGTTCCTTGGATCCGGTCGGGCTCCACCAGACCCCGCCTTGCCAAACTGAAGTAATCGCCCCCAGGTCGACCAGTTTCCCTGCGGCGCCCTCCCAACGGAGCCCACCATAGTGCAGCACGCAGGGGGTTAAAAGCTTCGGCTCGCCCTGGCTCCTCGGCGGCGCAGAGGAAGCGCCGATCAAAGTGCTTACGGGGAAGGAAACACGCACGAACACTCGGGCCTGGGTAGAAGAAAGCCTACTGGAGACGGCTCGGAGCCGCCGGCCTCGACCCGCTTCCCACACTCTCCGGAACGCGGTGGCGGCTCTCGGCTGAGCTTGGTGCTGCGGGGCCAGGAGGCCGGCGGGGATGGGGGAAGGACTAGGGGCGGGAGGCGAGCCCGGGCTGCGCGCCAAGAGGCCCAAAACCGCAGATTAGTCACCGCTCGGCTCGGCGTTCTCTAGTGCGCTAGGGAACCGGGAGGGCAAGCGTCGGCCCAGCTCGGCCGGGTTCCCGGAGGCTGGGAGCCCCTGCGAGGGTGCCCCTGCCGCCATCCCCGCGCGCGCTTGACGCGCCTGGATGGGCTCTCGGGGACCCGCACTGCCAAGATCCACTTGTCAGTTCAAGGGCAGGACAGAAACTCTGCAAGCGAAGTCTTGCGAACAGGAAATTTCTCATTGACAAGGTGCTGCCCCTCCCCCACGCCGGCTTCAAAACAAAACAAAAACCCAGAGCCAGCACTCGATGCGACCAGCCTGGGCCCGCCACCGCCTGCCTCCCTTCGCTGCCTCGGCGACCCCCGCGTCCCCGCCATCCGGGGAGTAGAGTTCTCCCGGCCCGTGAAGTGGAGAGTTCGCCGGGTCCCGAGCCGAGAGCGCCGGTGGCAGCAAACAAACAGGCCTGAAGGGCAAGCTTGGCTCGGCCCCCGCCGAGGGCGGCCAGTTGCCACCCGATGGGGCCTGGACAGGGGCGCTGAACGCGGGAGGTTCTGCGCCCTCCGGGTTGATGAACCCGGCTGAGCGGCTTTGCGGAGCTGCGGGAGTCGACCAGATCAGCGGCTCCCCGCGGGGTGGGGGGACTCCGAGGCCACGCGGTGCCGCCGACTTGGCAAATCTCGCTGCGGGAACTCGGGAGGACTGCGAGCTCGGCCTGGCAAAGTTCCCGTGGAAACTCCATGTTTAGAAACTCCATCCAAGTTGCGAGAGGAGGTGGGGGAGATTCGAAAGGCGCTCGGGAGCTGCCTGCACCTCCTGACATTTCTCTGGGGGTGGGGTCAGCGCCCTCCCCCAGCCTAATGGGAAGTCAGGAGGACGGGGATGGCCAGTTCACAGGGTCTGTTCTTTTGTGTTTGTCCCTCTCTTTCCTCCACACTCAAAAAGAAATTTCTAAACCTTTTTATTTATGGAATTCAGCCAGGGGAGAAAGGACGTCTTTTTTAGGGACCCTGATATTAAGCGTAATTTCGTATTTGACATATGTAAATACTTAGTACTCTCAGGTAAGGTCAAATTATTTATCATCTTAATTTATATTTCAATAAGCCTACAATTCAGAGGCAAGAAATGCCTCCTTATGAATCATTATGGTCTATTAGGGGAAGTAATGTATAAACAGCACTATTTGGGCGGGAATCACTTACGTTGACATTTAAATGGCTCTTCAATAGTTAAAAAAAGACATTTGAGTGCCTTTGATTAAATATACAATTTACAAGACCATCAGCAAAGCCATCTGGAATATAAGTTCTCGGTATTTTTATTTATTTGTTTGTTTTTAAACCTTCTAGGGCATGCCTGTTATTTAATCCTTTTGCGGAAATCTACAAATTTCAGGGAAAATGTCATTCTCTTCTCCCCCAGCTAATGTCGAATCAGGAACCCAGGGAACCACTGGAAATGTGAGCAAACTCCACCAGCAGGCACCTCAGGGGGAAGTTTGTAGATCTTTGTACTTCACTAACAGAATCAAACACTTTCTAACAATATTGCCACTGATTTGTGAAACAGCATAGCTTCCCTGCTGGAGCGGAACCTTCCTGAAGGCCTGGATTCATCCATCTATCCTGGTGTTCCCACAGTACCCAGCATAGGGCAGAAAACCATTTTAAGTCTTTCTTCTACACTTGTTAAAATGATATAGAGGCTCTTCCTGGATGTCCCCTCCCCCAACCCCCTGCACTCTTAATTAAATTACTCTGTGGATTCATTCCCTTGTAGCATATCCCATCTTTAAAATGTCCTCCCTTGACCCATCTCCTTCTCTGGCTCCCTATTTATTTGCTCCCTTGCAAAGCTATACTTCTCAAAAGAGGAGTCTACATCCATGATGCATCTATTTCTTAACCTGGTGTGCACTGTAAAGATCAGCTAGTTTTGAAGTTATTCTAAGATACTGGGATAAATGCAGCTTTGTTAAGATTAGAAGCAACCTAAATATCCAGTAATGACATTGATGCTACATGCACACAAAGGAATATTCTGTAGCTATTTTAAAAAACAAAGATCTGCTCTGTGCACTGATATGGAACGACCCTTAAGATCTATTGTTAAGGGAAGGACCTAAGATGAAGAATGAGTATGTTACAGTTTGCGTAAAATCAAAGTACAGGGTGTATAGACATGTGTTTATTTGCGTGTGCATTAAACATCTTTAACACTGCTGGGGAGTACCCCTCACCATCACTTTCTCTGTACATATCTGCATGTCCTCAGTTTTATTTTCAGAAATGGGAACATGCTGCACAGGCTGCTCTTACCTCACCTATGAAACATTGCTACATCTTAAAGATCACTTTCTATCAGCACATAGAGATGGGTCTTGCTTGTCTAGATAAATCATTTATCATACTCTTCAACCCACACCTCCATCCTCGCTGACCATTCTGCACAACGGCCCAATATCATCAGGTACTTATTGTTGCCAGAAGTGTGTGTGGGAGAGGGTGTTTTTCAGTCCTTCCTTTGGCTTAGGAAGGAAGCATCCAACACCCCTGATCACTCCCCAGCTGAGCTGCTCTTGGCTTCCTAATGCCATACAGTGGGTGGTTTTCATCCTATCTCTGAGCCTCTTTCTGGGCTCTTCCCTATGCTCTACTAGTTGCCTTGTGCCTGGATCCTCGCCCCCATCCCAATCTCATCCAGGCCCATGGGTTTAAATACCACATACTTGCTGATGACTCATTTTTTTTCCCAGTTCCAGTCCCCCCTATCCCACTGCAGACCCGATATCTCAACTGGGCGATCTATGTCCAGCTTAATAGTAACAATAGCTATTCTAAGCACTTCCTATAGATGAACTATCACTCCTTCCAATAACCCTATAAGGTCGATAGACTTATTATTCACGTTTTACAGATGAGGAAACTGAGACAGAGAGGTTACAGCACATTCCAAGGTCACTTGGAAAATGATGGTGCTAAGATTCAAACCCAGGCTGTCCTAGCTCCAGAGTGGATGTTCTTAGCCATGCTGCCTCACTGCTTCAGAGCATCCCTAAAATTGAATTCTTAAAAAGAGGAAAAAAAAAAGAATTGGTCTGTAAATATTTGGGTTATTTCCTAAGTGCCAGGCCCTGCAGTGGGTGCTGAAGAAGCAGTGGTAAGCAAGATGAAGTGTCCCTTATAAAGAGCCTAACTCTTTCCTCAGAACCTGCTCTTTGTCACAACTCCCTTCCCAAAGAAAATATCTCAGCCACTCAAATGCTTGAAATAGGATGGGGGTGAGGTGCAGAAGCTCTTTCTTGAGCTGTCTTCATCTGCTACCTCACCTTCCTCCAGTCCACCAGCAAGGTTAACTGATTCTACTTCCAAATGCAATAAACCTACTCTTTCCCATGCTCCTATATTCCACCCCCACCCCCACCCCCGCCCCAAGGCTGGACCACCATCTTCTCTTGACTTGATTAACATAGAGGATTATAATTCCAGCTGGTATTTGTGCTGCCTCACCCACCCCCCCTTCCAAAATCCTCCAAGGGACAGCTAATGGGTTTTTTGGAAAATGTCACATTGTCACTACTCTACTACTTCCCACTGTACTTGGAACAAAATGTAAACTCCTTAACAAGGTTTACCATCCCTGCCACATAGTGGCTTGCCACTGTACCTCACCCTCTGAGGGCAGGTACACGAGCCTGCTGTCTGCTCCTTAGTAGGCTCTGAGTGTCCCTTCCTGTGCTGTCATCTCCCAACAGGGCTGTAACCTCTGCAAAGACAGGGTGCTTCATCACTGTGAACTAAATTTACATCAATGTGCAGCAATTAACTCGCATAAACATAATGTTCACGACAATATCCCATAGTGCCTAGCACAGTGCTTGACACATTGTAGACGTTGAAAAATACTTGATAAACAATAAATGGCTCTCTCTCTCTCACTCAGACAGACATGCAGACATACACATGGCCTGAGAACTCACCTGAGCATGAGCCTACCTGAGTGATTGTCTGTAAAATATAGGCCTCACTTAAGAAGCTCCTCTGCATTGCTGCCTCCTGAGACTCAATGGTTTGGCTGAACTAAGTAGTTGGAATACAGTAGGATGCCAGCTTGCCCAGCGGTGCCCGCCCATGGAAGCCGAGCATGCTGCTACCCAGTAACAGTCAACTGACCTGGAATCTGCAAGGTCCTTACCTACATTAGGACTGCAAGCAATCAAGATGGTATCTGAGCCATTATACTCCAGGGTGAGATGACTATCACCAGGACACAGATGAAAGAATGTTGCAGCTTTTATCTGATTAACTTTTCCCCCTCAATTCCAAACACCTTACCTACACTTTTCTTCTCCTTATTAAAAAAGAGCCTGTTTATAGTGGAATTTAAGAAGGTTTATTAGGGTACAAACCCGCCATCTTCTGAGATTGCCAACCATCTGAATAAAACACCCATAAAGGTTCAAAAAAACAAACAAACAAAAATTGGCCCTGACTGGTATAGCTTAGTGGGTTGGGCATTGCCCTGCAGACCAAATGGTCACGGGTTTGATTCCTGGTCAGGGTACATGCCTGGTTTGCAGGTTCAGTCCCCCACTGGGGACGTGTGAGAAGCAACAGATTGATGTTTCTCTCACACATTTATGCTTCTCTCCTTCTCTTTCTCCCTCCCTTGCCCTCTCTCTAAAAATAAATGCATACATACATACATACATACATAAACAAAATCTGTAAAATGACAACTACAAACGAATGACTGGATACTTAATACATTTTGCTAACTGAATCAATATTCTGTACCATGGCCAGAGAGAAAAACCAAGTTCAAGACAGCAAGACAATCGTGGGCATATGCCAATGTAAAAGGAGAATGCCTGGGCTTGGGAGGAGTGGCTCTGCAGTTCTTGTGAGGACTGAGACAGAAGAAATTAGGAAAATGAAGCATGCAGCTAGAGGTGCCATTACCACCTGGGGAGGTCCAATGAAGGCCCACGGGAGCTCGGGATGCATGTATATGGGGCTTTGTCAGCAGAGCCAAGGTTCCTGGGTGTGCAAGTTGCGGTGAGGCCTTGGACATTCTATCCTTGCAAAGTGCCACAGAATATTATTCCCAGGAGATGAGAGAGGGACATGCCAGCCAAGAACAAGGCAGAGAGAGCCAAAACCAGAACCTCCTTAGAGTACTTTGCCTATTGCCAACCACTTGGTTCTGACTTGGTGGCAAAAGGCTAATACCGTCATCTTTTTTTTTGAGGCCCTCAGAAACTAAGAAGAGTGGGTTCTGGCCACTGCTGACCTTGGGCTGTTGGAGTTCTCTCAATTTTATGACATTTGACTTCTAACAATAACTGTGTCGCTACAAAGCATTCGACAGCAGAACAAGTTGTTTTAAATGATTAATAATTCCCAATGATCAAAAAAGCAACTGTTTATTGAAGGTCTTCCCTCTTTTCAATTACTTTATGAGGTCTATTTCCAAGTTACATCACATAAGCCCCCAGATCACCTTTTGGTGAGGCATTAAAAGTCACAATTTATATCTGAGGAAATTTAAGCTTACCATTGTCTTCCCAAAATGGTAGGTGATCTAGCTGAGTTGGGCTACAGAGATTCTGACTCCAAACCTGAGCTCTTTCTAGTCCAGTATATCGTTTGCTTCCCACACACATGCACTGTTCCCTCCAAACCTTAAACTATTTCTGGGATCAAAGCTTCTCCAATCTTGTCCCTCTGGGGTCATCCTGGCAACTCACCAACTGCAGTAAATATTGCAAAAGGAGTTTGTTTCTTTCTGGGATCAGCAGGTCTCAGCTGATTTGTTGTGTTCACCATGGGAACCTAAGAATTTATCATCTGAATGATAAGCTTTGAAAAAGTATGGGGCCAAGTTCAAGGGAAGAACTTCCTCCCCAGAGCAAGTAGATTCTCTAGCTCTGTGTGTAAAGTTCTGCACCTCTACCAGTACTAAATTATATGGCTCAGCCTTTGGTGAGATTATAAACCAGCTGCCCTTTCATATTTCTGGGCAACGTTTTTCTCTGCTTTAAGTTTCAATAACTATTATTCTGCTCTTACCCTAGGGAGAGCTAGGCCAGGGAACAGACGACATAGGAAGAACCTACCACACAGCCCTTCTGAACCTGGACAGATCTTGACATGTGGGAAGAGAAGGGTCACTAGCCTTTTTTCTAGTTCTTAGAAGAACAACAGCTAGAATTAATAAGGGCTTACTATCTGCCAGGCGTAGTTGTATACATTTTATGGGCATCAATGATCTCATTTCATATAGAAGATGACCCTATAATAAAGGCACTCTTGTTATCCCCATTTTACAGACGAGGAAGATAATGAACTTGCCTTGTTGTCTGGACACTCATTGCTCCATTCCTAGAGCCCAAACTTCAATCCGCACAGTCTCTCAGACTTTCCAGACACCTGTGGTCAGCTTTATGACCCTGCCAATTCCACAGGCTCATCATAATTGGGTGCTTTACTTGGAAGGAAACGGTCTTCACTGCATTCTGGCATGCAAGCGCTGTCACCTGAAAACAGGACAGCAGTGAATTTGCCCCACAGGTCCCTCTGACGTGCCTCTTCTGTTTGGTAGCTTTCCATGATGTGGCCCATTCCAGGTGAGTGAATGATCCCCACAACAGAGTGGGGACATCGCTGCTCTGCTCTCTGACAAAGCATGCTGGTCAGTCAGTGGACGCCCTTACCCATTCAATGCCACCAGCCACACCGGGACCTTTCTGACCTGCTTGCTGGCACAGGGTGTGCGGAGGATGGAAGATCAATCTCCAAGATAATTTAGGTCTGTCTTTCCTCGAACCAGCCTCTGTCCTCTGCTCTAGGCCTGCCGACTGTGATTAATGCGCAGCTGAGTATTTCCTTTCTTCAGCTTCTTCCTTGCTCTGGGGTTTATTTTACAGCCGTTGCCAGAGTTTCTCCTCGGAAGAGAGTAAATACTCAGAGACTGGAGCATAGCCCTTGGTGTTACTCAGAAGGCGTCACAGGCGGCAGGTGGCTCCAGACCTTTTCTGCAGGAGGTGATATGACTAGGGCTCAGTGCTAACCCACCACTTCCATCAATGGAAGCTTAATCTTTTAATTATTCTGAAAATACCGAAAATCGGGATTCCAGGGAAGGCAATTTATAGGACCACACAGTCTATTCCTTGTTTGTAATTATATATTATTATTATTTTTCTCCCAACTTTGTTCCAACAATGATTAAAGGTTGCTTCCAATGATACCCAAAACCCAGCACAGAGAAATGGAAGAAGTGGGACATGAAGTATAATGTCATGCCTGCTCACAACACCTTTGCCCCAGTCTACATAATAGAACTGAATTCATAACACCTTTTAAAAAATGAGGTAATCCAGCTCTTCTGGTGGCAACACTAGGTTCTTTGTAAAGTGAGGGGGTGGTACACAGTAATGGAAAGAACCGTGGAGAAGACAAAAAATCTGGTTTTCAAGGCTGGCTCCTTTGGTGTATGACCTTGAGCAAGTCACACACCCTCTCTGGACTTTAGACTCTAAAGTTCTCAGATGTCTCTACCCACCTCTGAGCCCCGCTCCTCTCTCACCCTCACTCCCACCATCACACAGGTGGAAACCAGCACTGCCCATCTGACAAGAAGCCCTCTAGGAATTACTGTTACAGAAATGGTTTCTCCAGAAGCACCTACTCCCTCCCAAAATGCATGCACACATGTGCACACACGCACACACCCACACAGACACACAGACACACACACACACGCACAGAAAAATCTTCCTAGACCCTGGGACAATGAAACCTGAATTGCCTCTTCACCCAAGGCAAGGATCCCCCTTCCAATCTTGCAGGGGAGCGGAGCAGGGCAGCCTGAAAAATATCCCTTTGGGAGGCAGAGTCATGCCCCTCCAGGTCTTCTCTCTCTCTCCTTCAAGTATGAGCTATTTTTTTTTCTTTTGCAGTTTGAGACCCTCTTATAACCTGGCCCAACCCCCTTGATCCAGTCTCATTTCCTCTTCTCCCTATATAACCACATCTTCTATTTTTGTTATCCTTTGTAGCACCCAACACAATGCTTAGTATACCATTTGCATCGAACACCCATGTTGTCCCCCCACCCCCACCCAAAGGCTCCATCTGCCTTCTACTAGAGCTTCTCCAAGTTTTTCTAGAAGGATTCCACTGGCCAGAGGGGTTCTGGAGGCTCAGCCCTCATCACTTGTCTCCAGAGGGAGGCTGCTGGAAAGACAGTTTTAAAAATGTGAGCACACGCAGCAACATGGGCACATCCCATGAATGAAATTACACAAATGAAGGCTTTCGGAAAGCACGCACAAGAGACGTTTCCAGGTTGGTGAACACGTGGAGCTCTTGGGGAGAATGATAGGCCTGAAGAGGGCACAGAAGCTCTCCAATCCCTTTCCCACACCTTGCCCTGTGAATCGCTTCCATCCGGCTGTTCCTAAGTCATATCCTTTTATAATAAACCAGAGATCTGGTAAGCAGGGGGGAAAAGCACAAGAAGATTCATTTACATCAAATTTGAAAGTGGGCAAAGCCAACGTGAGGTAGCAGAAGCCAGCATAGGGGGGTGCAGTAGAGGAAGGGGGGCAAGAGGGAGGGGCATGGCCCTTGGGAGGGGTTGTACCAGGGACTTCTGGAGGTCTGGGAATGCTCTGCACCTGGATCTGGATGCTGGCTGCACAGGTTTGCTCAGCTTGTAAAAATCCATCAAGCTGTACATTTAGAATTTACACACTTCTGTCTGTTTGCTGCACTTCAATAAAATGTTAACAAAATAAAAAATACAATAAATAAGAAAAAATACATAAACACACTGGGGAAGAATAAGGTTTATCATTGCACGCGAACTCTGGGCAGGAAACCTGGCTGCAGGAGAGGGGGGATGTTCTGGGTGGAAGGGGTTTGTGAGGGGAGGGAGTGAAGTTGTTCTAGAGCCAGCCAGGAAGCTCAGGTAAACAGAAGCAAACGTTCTGCTCCTTAATAAAGGGACCCAGGCAGATGTGTGCTGGCTGAGACTTCACAGCTCACAAGCTTTGCTGCTTCGCAGCAGCCGTGCCCAGGGTCCAGGACTCCAGAGTGAGAGCGGAAGGTAAGTACGTTAGTGGATGGTCAGAGCCCCCGTGTTGTCTTTCCTCTTACCTTCTCCCCTCTGCAGGAACTTCATTTGACCCAATCAAACTGTGCTTTTCACTTTCCCTGAAACAGGTACAGCCTTTCCCCACTGTTGCGTATGCATGCCACCCCTTCCCCCCAGGCCATCCCCTTTTCCCTTCCTTCCCTTAACTTTGCTGCTTCTCTCTGGTCCCCACCAACCACCTGGTCAGCATAGGCAGTGATGCATAAAATGCCATCCAGGAATCTGGGGATCCACCTTTGACCTCTCTACCTGCCTCCTCCTTCCAACAACCGGACCCATCCCCAAATTCTGTTTTCCTTTCTCTACACAGCTCTACAGAAGCTACACAGAATTCCCTCTGTCTCCAGTGCCTGCCTAGCACAGTCTCTCGCCTAAGCCATGGCCACAACATCCTAACTGTCCCCTCATGTGCCCTTCTGCAGTCCATTTCTGGTATGGCAGCCAACAGCAGCATTCACCCCTGCAAAGACCCACTACTACTAGATACCACAGGCTCTTCCAAGTACTCAGGCACACCCTGGGGAATAGATGGGTGCCTGCCCTGAGATGCTTATATTCCAGCAGGAGGGAGACGGATGATGAACAATAATGGAGAAAAAAATGGAAGCAGGTAAGGGGTGTCTGGAAGGCAGGGGTTGTAGAGAAGTCTGCAGGAGTCAGGGATAATCAGGAGAGGCCTCTATGAGAAACTTAGACATGAGCAAAAATTCTTAAGGAGCTGAGGGAGTGAGCCAAACGGACTTCTGGGAGAACTGCAGGCTGAGGGGCATAGCCAGTGCCAAGGCTCAGTGGCAGGAGAGTGCCTGCTGTGAATAAGGACCAGGGTTCCAGGGTATAAAAGAGGAGAAGGAGGAATCAGGTGCCATGGTGTGCCCACAGCTGTCACTAGAGAGAGAGCTGAGAGGAAAACCCTCAGCCAGCTCAACAGTCCTGGCCCTTTGCACCTTTGCTCTTGGATTCTGTTTCCAGCCCCTTCCCACATTGAGGCGTTGCAGGAGCTGGCCTGGCTTCACCTTCACCCCCACCCCCCTGCCCTGCCTTTGCCTATTCATTCAGAGCTCTATTCAAATAGCACTTCCTCTAAGACACCTTTTGCAAACCAGGTCAGGCCCCCAGCTTCACCCTTTCAAACCACCTGGCCCTGCCCCTCCACCAGAGGCCTCACCCATTCACGGCAATCTATCATTAAACCTATAATTAGTTCATTTGCTTCATGGCATCCATGACAGATGTTTACTCTGTGCTGAGCACTGTCCTGGGTCCCCAGGCATCATGGAGAACAGGACCTACAAGGTCTCTATTCTATGGGAGACTGACCAAAAGCAGAAAGCAAGTAAAGAAGACAACTTCGGATGATACTAGGCACTACAAAACAGCTGCAAGGGGCAGCCAGAATGGCCAGAGAGATCTCATTCCGAGAATGACTTTTGAGCTGAGAAGGCACCAGCCATAGGAATATGAAAGGAAGCGTGTTCCAGGTAGCCAAGGAGCAAGTGCACAGGCCCTGAAGTCGGACTGACCTTGAACTATTTGAGGAAGAGAAGCATGACCTGCATGGCTGGAGCCGAATGGGCTGTCTGTCCAGATAGCATGGTCACACAAGACGCAAGACCCCTTGTGCTTTCTTTGCAGTTGCAGCCACTGGGCTGGCTCACAGCTGATGCTCATTGTATCTGTTGGCTGAAGGAGTAGACATTTCAGCTCTGCCCCTCCTCCAATCCCCCTTTCTCCGTGAACTCTTCCTAGACCACTCCAAACCTCCAAGAACACTTCCTCCCCTAAAGCAAAACCTCAGATCCTTTCCCTGAAATTCAGGCGGTCTGCCTGGAGCCAAGCAACCCCTTGAAAAGGTCTGAAAATGGCAGCCTTGATGCTTGTGTTCCACGTTTCTGGGGGCGCATACATCAGAGTCCCAGAGGATCTGAGACCCAATTCTTAGGAACGTTTATGAAAGGGAGGTCCAAACCCTTCACTATGCAGAGGCTGAGGTCCAAGGGAAGACCTGCCTATCCTGGGCTGTCCATCAGGCTGCCAGCTGCTAGACCACAAAAACCAACCAATCTGGCTGCGAGAAGCCAGCATGAGCTCTGTCGTTGGCACTTGGTTTCACAGCCCCATGTGAGATGGTGTTGCCTCTGGCCCCATCTCTTTGGCCATCCCCTACTGTTTGTCTGTAATGTAAAGTCCCTTGTGGCAGGAACATACTCCCTTCTCAGATTATGTATCTCTTGACAGCAGGCTGAACTTGTTGGCTTTTTTTCTTTTTTTTTTTTTACCTGAAAAAGGTAAAAAAGGTACCTACTTTATCTGACTACTTCCGTGTCTGCACAATTCCAATGGAGGAACTCCATGAGCACGGGCTGCCCATAAAACGCCATCCGCCCATGCCTGAAGGACCACGCAAGCCACCATGTGGGGCGTTAACTGGCTTGCGGTCAGGCCTGTGGCTGGATATTCTTAGCAGCCTTTGGCCACCCCTCCTGAGAATTTCAAATCCCTTGTCACCAGGACTTAGATCCCTCACCGCTGGGGCAGAGATGTTTTCTCTTTCCAAGCAGTCAACTCAGAGTACCGAGGAAAGCAGAGTGTTTGTTTAAAAGGCCCACAGCCCAGTGTCACACTTAGCCTGTTGCTGCCCACTGCTGCCCCAGGCCTGACTGGCCAGCCAGACTGTTTGGAAAACACGGTCTGGCTGAGCAGAGCTGCTCAGCACCGCAGGAGCTTTTGGCCACAGCATGGCAGTTAGCATGTCTGACCTCTTTCCTGGGCCCTGGGGCAACTCTGAGGCCTGGGAGTCTGGGACACTTGCTGACTTTCCTTTATAGAGCTTTCAAGACATCTACTGTGAGTTAAATAGCAACTTAAAAAAAAAAGGAGGGGGGTTGTGGGGATCAGAAACCCTCATTTGGGTCATTTTCTGAAATCAATCCTTGGGTAAATCCTCCTCTTAGATGATCTGCTTCTTCCACACTCAAGGTGTCATATTTGGCCTGACAGCAAGCTGTGTGTGAAGTGGCAGAGGGTGGGGATAGGGGTTGTGAGTGGGGACCCTCTATTGGCATATCACTGGCAGAGAGGGCAGTGTAGTGTCAGTAAGGATACTGCAGTCAGTTAAGCGCATTTTGCAGAGAAGGCTTCTTGCATATTCACCAAAAGCTCATAATGGTATTCAGAGATAGACGGACTGCCCCGCACAGAGTTGGCTCTAGCAATAAGTGTTGGCTTTGTTAGCCTGTTCTGTTGGGCTGCCACCTACATTTCGTCCCTGAGCTGCACTGTGCGCCCATCACAGCTGCCAATATGGCCCTTGACCTCTCCCAACTCAACTCCATGCCATTTCTCCTTGTTTTCTCTCTTACTTTCTCGTTTTTCCTGGGGTGGGGGGCTCTACCTGTAGCTGTGTCTTTCTTTCCTTCACTTCTGTGACTCTGTACGTGCAGGGCCAAGGCCTGGGAGGAAATGAAGTCTGGGGCATGGGACAGCTCCCTGGTGTGTGTGTGTGTGTGTGTGTGTGTGTGTGTAAGAGGGTTAAGGGAGAGCAGAAATGCCACCTCTCTCCTAGCACCACACTTCTATCAATCCACAGCAGATAAAAGTCAGGTTCAATGTCAAAACCCCAAGTCTGTGAGGGTGCCACATGGTAAGGAAGGGCAGCCATGGAATGGACTCAGAAGGATGAAAAAAAAACTCCAGAGAAATTATGCTAGAAGAAACCTACCGAATCCCCACGGGGCTTTTTGCGACTTTGGGATTTGAGACCTCAGGGGGAATTGCTGAGCTAGGGGCTTAAGGGGACCACAAAGAGTTTGAAGTCAATTCTATTGTACAAACGCTTATTAAAGAGCCCTTACATATAAGTCAGGTGTTTTGGGAACAAGTATGCATGCTCTCTCATCTTGGGGACAGTGTCAGGTCAGATGGAAGATGGAGGGGTTTGCATGGGAGGTGGAGGTGTGGGGGTGACGAAGGCAGGGGGAGCCAGCCTGGCTTGTCCTGTTCCGTAAGGCTGCCCATAGTCCATGAAAGGCCAGCTGAGTGAGTGGGAAAATTGGTAGCAAAGGCAGGTGAGGTCCCCGCAGTCTGTTGTGTACCTGGCAGTAATATGTTAAAGGCAGCTGCCCTAGGGAAGATGGGGTATTTGCTGGAGAGAGTCTGGGGGTGGTTAGGAAGTTTTTTTCTCCCTAACTCCAAAATGAACTGGTAATAAAATAGCAGAAATGGTTATACTAGCAGCTGGCATGTTTGAGCCTATACTATGGTCCGGCACCATATAATCTTTTATAGTAGATTAAACTTGGCCACAACTTCCTTGCAGCTCCTCATACCAAGAGGGTGTGTTATGGGCTGAGTTGTGTCACTCCCCCACCCCAAATCCATATGGTGAAGTTCTAACCCCTAGGTTGAAGTCTTACCTCAGAATGGGACTGGATCTGGAGACAGGGTCTTTAGAGAGGGAATTAAAGTAAACTGGAGTAGAGTAGACCCTACTCCAATATGACTAGTGTCCTCATAACAGAAGGAAATACGGACATAGAGACACACACACACGGAAGACCACATGAGGACATAGGAAGAAAATGACCATTGACAAGCCAAGGAGGGAGGCTTGGAAAGAAACCAACCCAGCTGACACCTTCATCTGGGACTGATAGCCTCCACAGCTGTGAAGCAGTAGATTTCTATTGTTTAACCACCCAGTCTGTGCTATTGATACTTTGTTATGGCAGCGAGCAAACTAATGCAGAGTGGGATCTCCACCCCTTCCCCTGGAATCCCGGTTCCCCTGGTGAGTTACTCTGACCAGTTGATTGTTGCAAAAGAGACACAGTGTCACTTCTGAGACACAGCCTTGTAGCCCCTTGCTTCAGGCTCTCAGGTAGCTCTAAAACTGCCCCGTAAGGAAGCCAGTCTCTGTGTACTAGAGGATGCACGGTGACAAGGAGCAGAGCCACAGTTCACCTCGGCCAAGAGCTGGCACCAATTGCCAGATTGTGCATGAGGCCACCTTGGGTCCCCCCTGAGCTGCTGTCCTCTAACATCTGCAGCTGCAGGAGTGAGCCTAGCCAGCTGCCCAACAGTCAGGAGGAAGAGACTATTGTTCAAGCCCCTGTTTTAGAATGGTTTTGTTACAGTTTAAAAGTAAATAAATAAAACCTGACACACTGCAGGAAACATCCAGTAGAAAGGTTTCCATCCAAAAGTTGGAGAAGAAAGTAGGTTTTCGTGGATATTGGGCAAAGTCCTCCATTACATAGGGAAAACCTTTATCTAGAACAATTTCTCCCCTCAGGGCTTCCCAGCTATATCTGAATTGCCCCCCTCATTGTGTCTGAGCCAGCTCTTTCCAATTGTGGGGTACAGTGTGGGGTACCCTTCAGGCAGGAAAAGGGTCAGGGAGCACTCTCCCTGAATCATTAAGGGAAAGGGCCCCCATTTCTACATTCTCCCCCTAAGAACAAGCAGCCACCTACACCAGTCAACTCCCTAGATGTTTAACCAACACCTTCTAGATACACAGCATAGAATCACTATGGAAAGTCACCATTTACAAAGCATCTACTAAGTACAAGGCAAATATTTACTGCATTTCCTTATTTAACCCTCATGGAAGTATGATCAAAACAAGTTACTAGTCACAATTATTACCCTCTTTTTCAGACCAAGAAACTGACACTTAGAGAGCTAAGTAGGCCACAAGGCTAGTGGGCCCGGACTCTAACCAAACTGATGGGCTTTCATCTCCCTCAGGGTTTGACAGTCAAGTAGGAGGGGGTCACAATAAGAACAATGGAGATTTTTGCCCACATGAGGAAAAATGCAAAGGAGCTTGTCATATAAAAAGCAGGGCCAGGCCTCAGTGGTGGGGTTGTGGCCAGGCCAGGTGTGTGAGAAAGAACCATGGGTGGAACTGCCGGGAAATGCCTCAAAGGAGAAGATGAAACCAACCTGGAGGTAGGGAGGGGTTAGGGAGCCTGGGGGAGGTTCAGGTGCTGGTGGGAGTGAAAGTTCTAACACTGTCCAGACTTGGGGGCAGAAACAGCTTGTCGAATAGAACCCATCCTTGGAGCAGCTGTCCTTCCACTGCACCCCCACCCCCAATCTCCAGAGTTCTCCCTGACTCCGCCCTTCCCAGGCAACTGGGCAACTCCCTGGGAGCCCCGTAGGCTGTCTCCCCAGCTTATGCAGATCCCTGACACTTGAAGACCAACCTGATTAAGGGTTGATGGTATCAGTCCCCTGCTGAGTGCTTATCCAGTACCCTCTCATTTCACCCTCATGGAGGCACTTTAAAATGGTCACCTCTTTTTTTTTTTTAATTTTTTTTCAAGATTTTATTTCATTATTTCTAGAAAGAGGGGAAGGGAGAGAAGCAGAGAGGGAGAGAGACATCAATGTATGGTTGCGTTTCACCTGCCTCCAGCCACAGACCTGACTGGAGACCTGGTTTGCAACCTGGTTATGTGCCCTGGCTGGGGAATCGAACCTGCGACCATTGGGTTCGCAGGCCGGCACCTTAACCACTGTGCTACCAGCCAGGGCAAAATGGTCACCTCTTTACCCCCACTTTCCAGATGGGGAAACTGAAGCACAGAGCTGTGAGAGAATGGGCAGCCTACAGAATGGCCATCTTAGTTACTCTGTGCAGGAGTCCTCTCTTGGCTTCCATTCCATAGTCCTCCAAGACCTGTCCTGCTCACACAAGTCTATCACTCACTAGGCATGTGGTGTGTGCTCCTGCACTGGCACCATGGAGGCCTGGGGGCCATTTCTCACCCTCAGAACAATGTCAGTCACATAAAAGGAACCTAATAATGTGAGCTCTGGCAGCTAAACTGTTACACTGCTGTGCAGCTCTGAACCTCATCCTACCCTACTTTGGACAACACAGTTGCCCAGTGTGAGGCTAGTAGTGGTGGTGATGGGGGAGGTGAAGGAGGCCCAGAAGGAAAAGCAGGAGGACCAGAGAGGGCGGCTTCCTCGGACTGCCAAACACAAGCCCTTCTACCTGTTTCCAGAGTGAGCAAGAGGGATAATTGGACCCCTTCCTCAGAGAAAGCTCTCCATCACCCCCCTCCCAAATGACAGCAAATTGTAGCAGGCTCATAATGGTTCCTCCTTGTGCTGTCCTGTCTTCTCAGGGTGGCCTACTGGGCAAATTCTACCTAATCTGCACCAACTGTAGCCCAGCCTTCCTTTTAGTGTTGCCTATCCAAAAGCAACCCATTGGGGCCTGGAAGCTGGTCCGAGTGGTGCCCCTTTGACTTTTCTTCAGCTCCCTGACTCTGTCCAGACCTGGGGTTAGAAGAAACAAAACCACAAGGTATTAAAAGGGCCCCACTCCTGAAAGTGAGGTGGAACAACCCACAAAAGCCACTCTCTGACTGCCTTCTCTCCAGATGCCACTCAGTTCACCATCTTCACGGAGGTGGGTCTCTCAAGGAAGACACCAGGGTGTCTTCTGATGACATCGTGTCCTCAGCCTGGTGTTCCTGTTCGGAGCCCAGTTGAAAACCAGGCACATTTCGAGAGTGACATGGGTAGCAGAAAATCATGGGATAACTTGTGTACCCAACAACCACCATCTGGGAATGAGAAGGTGCCCCATTGCCACCCTGTATAAACTATCCAAAGGGACAAGACATAACTGGAAACTGAGAAAGACCATCCTTTCACCCCAGGGAAATTTGCTTTTGTCCAGCACTTTGGAGATCATCTCACTTAATCCTCAACAATCCCCATGAGATATTGTGGTGGTTTTAAACATGTCTTCAAGTTATTTGACACTCTTAACGCCAAGAAGAGGGGACAATACTCCCACTCATAGAAATCTGGGTGGTCCCGTGACCACTTTTAAAGCAATAGAAGTGATCCTGTGAGCCTTCTAAGGCTAAGTCAGAAGAGGTCATGCAGCTTCCTTCTGGCTCTTTTGGGGCACCCATTCTGGGAGAATTCAGAAAGAAGTCAACTGTCATGCTGGGGAGTCATTGGGAAATGCCCCAGTTGACCGCCCAGCCAAGCCCTCAGACAACAGCCAGCATCAAATGTTTGCCACGAGAGTGTGGCATCTTAAACATCCTTCAGATGGCTGCACACCCCACTGCTATTTCCCTGCAACACCAGGAAGAGAACCACCCATCAAAAACACTAACCCACAACATTGTGAATAAAATAAAGCAACTTTTCAAAAAAAAACGGTGAAGTAATTCGCTGGTAACTAATCAACAAACCCAGGGTCATGTGTTGCAACATGGTGGTTTCACTTCACAAAAGAAACTGAGGTCAGAGGGGTTGAATAACTTGTGCTTGATCACACACCTGGTGAAAGAGCTGAGGCTCAATCACCCTCTCTAACTCCAAAACACTATATGATGGCCCCTTCTTGTGGTGCTCCCTGATATTTTCTCACTTCCTAGAAGAACACATTCTTTTCAGACTTGACTAGTTTCCAAACCTGGCTGTGCGTCAGAGTCAGCTGTGGTGAGTGATAAAGATAGAGATTGCCGGGCCCTACCCCAGCCTACTGATTCAGACTTTTCAGACGTGGGGCCAGGGCATTCTACACCCCCAAATGACACTAGGACAGGAATGAACCAGCCAGAAAACACCGTGGCTCAGCCAGATTATCATAGACAATTAAAAGGGACCAGCAAGCTTTTCTTCCAAATACACCCAATGTTAGGAAGTCACACATGATAGATAGTCATCTAGTTCAAGGTTGACTTTCTTGACCCTAACATCTGAGAAGTCTTTTCCAGCCCCACACAACTAAGACAGAATCTAACGGTAGTGTATCCAATCAGTAAGTACCTCGTGGGCAGCACTGTGGGCAAGATGTGTTAACACCTTGAGAGGCTCTGTGGTCCCTGCCCTCTAAGAATTTGCAAGTGAACTGAGGAGATAAGATATCACTCATTTCAGAGGAACCAAATGATAAGTTTTGTGGCTGTGACAATAAGTACAAAGAAAATAAGTATGCCTGGAGCTGGGCTCATGGAGAGTAGGAAGGTCACTCCAGGTGGGGGCCTAGAAACTTGTGATCCCTTGGAGGGAAGAGCCAGCAGGAGGTCGTGAGTGGGAAGGGGGAAGTGGGAAGTGGGAAACATTGGGCTACTGGAAAACCAGAGTAAGACCAGATGGGGCAAGGGGGCGGGGGGCCTTGAAGCTTGAGATAAATTCTTATTTTCTCAGTTTCCAAAAGCTACTGTCATTAAAGATCAAGGACAAAATCTCACATTTTCTTGAAAATGGAAAGAAAATCACAAGCTTTAATTTCCCCATATTTTTATAGGAGACACTTGGGAGAATTTTCAAGAAAAGAAAAGACTTTGTTTCTGCCCTTTAAGAGCTTGAAATCTATTAGGGCCTACCAGAATGCCTAAAAATGAGAAAAGAAAAGTCCAAGTGCTGTCAAGGAGCACGCTCATGTTTGGATATGGGAATGTAAATTGGCATGACCACTTTGGAAAACTTTGGCACTGCCTATGAAAGCTGAACATAAGCCCAACCCTATGGCCCAGCAATTCAACTCATGGGTATACATACACCCAGAAAGGATGTGTCCATTTCTTCAACAGAAGTCATGTCCACAAGTGTTCATAGAGGCAAGATTAGTAATCATCCCAAAGCAAAACTGCCCAAATGCCCATCAACAGTAGAAGAGTAGAGAAATAAAATGTGGTCTATTTACATAGCAGATTGCTACACAGCTGAGAATGAGTGAGCCACACAGCACACAATATAGATGAATCTTATAAGCACAATGTGGAACAAAAGAAGCCAAGCATATTAATAGCTCATATTATAGATTCCTTCTATAAAGTACCAGATCAGGCAATACTAATCAGTGCTATTAAAAGTGAGGATAAATAAAAAATTAAAAATAAAATTAAAGTGAGGATAGCAGTTATCTTTGGGGCCATAGTACCAAGAAGGGAGAATGAGGTGATTTCCAGGGTGTTGGTGATGTTTTGTTTCCTGACCTGGGCACTGGTTACAAGTGTGTTCATCAATCCCTACACTTATGATACCTGAGCTGTTCTGTAGAGCTATTTTGAGTCAATAAAAAGTAAATCACCATCATCATCATCATCATCATCTAATGGGGAATGAAGGCTGAAAGCACTGAAGGGCCTCTGGGAGACAATTGTGAAGCGATTTACATTGAGAGTGACAAAAAAAGCTGAGGGAGGTTCAAACATGGATAGGTTCAAGATGGACCCAGTGAAATCAAGCCAAGTTGCCGGTGAAATCAGAGACCAAGTTGTAGTTTTAGGAATGCCCAATGCACTCCATAATGGCAGCTGATCTAAGAGGCGATTACATCCAGCTGGTCCCCCTTCCAGTTCTAGGCTAGGATTAGTTATAGAAGATGGATCACCTTGAACACCTTTGGAGACAGGAGCCAGAATTCCCCCAAATAAAAGATTGTCTGAATCCCCATGGGATCCCACCATTAAACATTTATCCCTACACTCCATTCTCTCTGCTTACAAGATGTTAAGTCTTGATGCTGCCACCTTGAATTTTTTTATACAGTGGATTCCTTTGACTGGAATCACTCTGAGCAAAGGTGATTAGGTCCCATTAGCCATTGGAATAAATTGAACAGTGAGCTTTCCTTCCTAAGGGGAGGGCCAGGTTCCAGTGCTTGGCTGACTGCAGAGCCATGGAGGATATTCATGGAAGGGAGGTCCAATTTCAAACATCATCACTTTCTGAAGAGACACTTGTGGATCCTGCCCACGCTATTCAAGGATGGCATCATAAAGGCAGGGCAGGACTACAGGGAAAGGGGCTGCAATAAGAGCTGGAAACTGTGCTTAAAGAACACAAAGATATATCCTAGACAGCCAGTGAGACTAGCTATAGGTCTAGTTGGTGGTAGAGTGAGGTCAAGTGATGACACCTCCTGGGTCCTACTTCAGATTTATGTCACTTCAAGACCTGCTCAGAGGCCAGGAAGGATACTTGCTGGGTCTGGAGTCTCCTGTGGTCTTTCCTACCTACACTAACCTTGCATGGGAAGCCCAAGCAGGAAGAAATGTATCCATCATGGTCTTCTCTCTTAGCATTGAGATGGCCTATGGTCCATCTTCCTGGGTTTTCTGAGGTTGGTGGCCATGACCTAGGAGTCTCTGGTCCCATAATAAACCACCTCAAGGACGCTAATGTGTAATTACTGCATGGATTTATTTAAATTTAATTTAAAACAGAAGATTCCAGCAAAGGCAGTTATATCATTTGATATATGTATTTGTGTATATAAATGTCATAGCTAGAGATACATAGTTTTGATTTGAACCATCTGTTTCAGATTGCATTACTGTTCCTTCTTCACCTTGCCCTGTATCTATGCCCTTTGCCATATGACTTTGCAATTCATCCTGCTAGATGTGGAATGTGCCTCCCCATCTCATTGATGCCAGGCCACAGAATGTCTTTAGCTAATGGAATGTAAGCAGAAGTAACCATACGAGTGTTCTAAGCCTAGGACTTAAGAGACATGGTGTTTCCACTCTACCCTCTTGCACTTTTCCCATCGCCATGAGGAGAACAGGTCCCAGGTAGCCATCCCACTGATCCATGGGAAACGGAGGGACACATGTAGCCAACTGGACCCAATGCACAATTGGAGTCAAGTTCAGTTGAGCCAGATTAGATCAGCTAACCACAGGTGACCCACAGACACGTACATATATGAGAAATAAAATAAATAAATAAATAAATAAATAAATGCTTATTGATATATAAGCCACTCTGTTTTGAGGTGGTTTGTCATACATCATTATTGTGGCAAGTACTGACTGATATGTCACCTACGTACTTTATTCCATCAACCCAAGACTTATAATGCACAATCTACCATGTGAAAGAATATTCCATCTCTATCTTTTTTTTTTAATATTTTATTTCATTATTTTTAGAAAGAGGGGAAGGGAGAGAGGCAGAGAGGGAGAGAGACATCAATGTATGGTTGCGTTTCACCTGCCTTCAGCCACAGACCTGACTGGAGACCTGGTTTGCAACCTGGTTATGTGCCCTGGCTGGGGAATCAAACCTGCGACCTTTGGGTTCGCAGGCCGGCGCCTTATCCACTGTGCTTCTATCTTCTTACTTTCTTAATTCTTTATAGCATTTATCATAACCTGAAATAGTATGTGTGTGTGTATGAGGTCTGTCCCGAAAGTATTGAGCCAATGTCAATATAATTAAAAGTTTGTCCCAAAAGTATCAGCCACACAAACTGTTTTAATTATATTGACCTTGGCTCGATACTTTTGGGACAGACTTTGTGTGTGTGTGTATATATATATATTTTTTTCATTTATGTATTTATTCTCTTTCTCCAGTAAAATGAAGTTTTATGATGGCCAAGATACTGTTTTGTTCCTTGCTATAAAGGAACGTCCAAAGCCTTGATAGGTCCACATAGTGGGTGTTAAATACTTAGGTGTGGAATGGATGTATATAGCCCTTTTTGTCTTTAGTTAAAATGCCACTTATCAGGCCCTGGCTGGTAGCACAGTGGTTAAGGCGCCGGCCTGCGAACCCAAAGGTTGCAGGTTCGATTCCCCAGCCAGGGCACATAATGAGGTTGCAAACCAGGTCTCCTGTCAGGTTTGTGGCTGGAGGCAGGTGAAACACAACCATACATTGATGTCTCTCTCCCTCTCTGCCTCTCTCCCTTCCCCTCTTTCTAAAAATAATGAAATAAAATATTTAAAAAAAAAAAGCCACTTATCTAGCTTCCATTCCTCTGTGTAGCTCAACAACTTGGTGACAGGCAAAGTTGGGGAAGAAGAAAACATTTTATGGAGAAAAATCTCCAAACAGGAGACCTCCACATGTTGTCGGTGATGAGGAATGAGTTACTCTTCCTCAAGGAGCCACTCGTGGTGGTTCGGGCCCTCAGAAACCACAGCAGGCCTGTAGAACTGTGGCAAGTCAGCAGGTGGTTTGGCCACTGCTATCCAGTGAAACCACAACACAGCTACATGTCTGTACCCTGTATCAGGGGCTATTCTCAAACTTAGAAGATTTCTCCATATGTCAGTTCACTGGGGGGAACTTCAAAGGTACTTTCAAGAGCTGTCAGAATGTTTGACTTTCAGACAACATCACACATTAATTAAATTATATGGCAGAAACACCACAGTGTCAAGGTCAGATTATTGCAGCCGTCAAAGCCTGACGACGTTGGGCACAGTATTTTCTAGCACAGAGCAAAGTATAACTTTAAACATTTTTTTTTTTTTTTTTTACCTTTTCCGTGTCCTCTCTTGTCTCTTGGCTCTTTGGCTCTTCAAACATCTACCATTCAACTATTCCTATGTGAATAGCATCCCAGACAACTTTGTCTGGAGGGTCCTTATATAAGACCTTCTCTGGCTTATCAGATAGGGAGACTCCTGGAATTGCACCTGTTTGCCTGAGTGACCCTCAACTCAGTTCCGAAATAGGCATTTGTGAGCCTGGAAATCCCTAAGGGAGAAGGACATGTCCTTTCTGGTTCTGCCTCTAAAGTAAATGCTAGTTCTTTTTTCAAAGATGGTTCTATGAGCACAGCAGCAGCTAGCCAGGTTAGAAAATGGGAAGAAGAAAAAAAAAGACTTTCTCTCCAAACGTCTTTTTAATAAGTGTGGAAACTGTCCCCAGGATGCCCCCACCACCTAGATGCCACACTGCCTCAGCTCAGAGTAGAGCTGAGCTCAAGTGGTTCTCTCAGGCCAGGAAGGATTATGACGCCACATTCCTCGTTTCCTCAGGCCTCTCTCGCAGTTACCAATGAAAACTCAGAAGCCATGAACCCAGGGCCAAAGGGTTCACATGCCATCATCAAAGCAAAGCTGATATCAAATGTATTTAAGTCTCCCCAGCACCTTCTATACGTCAGGCAGGATTTTAAGCACTTTATGTCCATCAGGTAGTTTAATTGTCGCAACATTCTGTAATCTGTTGTATCATATTACCCTCCATTTTATAGACAGGCAAAGTGAGGTGCCTAGAGTCACTGCCTGAAGCCACAAAGCTAGTCAAGTGGCAGAGCCAGGTTTCCAACCTGGGCAGTTTAGTTTAGCTCCACCCTACCAACTACTGTGCGCTCTTTGCTTTGAATCTATAGCTTCATTAAATGCCTACTGTGACCAAGGCCCACTGATAAGGTGCTGAGACTGGAGGTGGGGGGGGGGGTAGGGTTGGGAGGATGAACAAGCAACGTATGTATGAGGGAAAAGTACGTATTCCTAAGTAACATTTAAAGATAAAGGCAAATTAATTCTGATCTTAGAAGGGGTTTTGAATTCTTTCCAAGGGTAGGCGTGTTGAATAAATATAGTACTTTTGAAAGTCAGCCTTCATATATGGGTACTCATTGTACCGTTCTTTCCATTTTCTGTGGGTTTGGGATTTTTCAAAATACAATAAAAATCCTTTTAGGAATTAGCCCTAATAGACTATCTTGGGGAGGGTAAGGCAGAAGCCAGGAGCAGTGATTGCCCACAGAGGCGAACTGGGTGACTGAGGGAGGGAGGGGGAGAGACTTACCTTTCCTTGGCACACCCTCTGATACCCTTAGAACTGTGTGCCACATGCAGGCAGGTGTGATCCATAATATCTGCCTTTAACGTGACATCGTTGTCTGGGTGGAATCTCAGGAAAAAAGAGCAGAGAATTCTCGGCTCCCAAGTCCCTATTCGGTCGATCAGCACTCAGAGTTGGGGGAGTCTTTGGTTATCCAGCTGTAAGTGGAAAGTGGGCAGAAACACCATCCACCCTTTGGTTTGAAAAATGTATGCCTGAGGAGGAAAAGTGAGGGCTGCAGTTTCTCCTGGCTTTAGTTAGTGTGAGCACAGGAAGATATTCAACCCTGTGGGCTTATCTCTTTCCAGGAGACTGTAAATTCTCTAAGGAGGGGCCTGGGTTCTCCCCCTGCCACCCCCAACAGCCACAAGCACATGGCCAAGTAGACATGGGAGCTGGATTGGATGCTTGCTCAATGAATGACTGAGTCATAAAAGGCCATGTGGCCTGATGCTCTCCACCTTATGTGTGTGGGTACCTCTCGGGCCCTGGATGTCATACTTATCACAAGTTATTGGGTGCTTTCCAACCCTGACACACAGATGGTGATCATGTCTTTATGATACACAATGGTAAACAGTGACCAAGTGTTCACAACTGCCCAACATGGCTGCTCAGGTCCTGAAGCTATCAGCCAGGGGACTCAAGGCTACCCCCTAGACCCACCAGCCCACCCCGAGGGGCTGGCCAACTGGCAATGCATTCAATTTTAGGAAGTACTGGGTTGAGGAACTGCAGAAGCCATTCTGGCTCTGGAACTAGCAGCCTAGATGGGGAGGGGGCCGGCTGAGAGGATGGCTAAGGGGCAGCAGGGCTTGCTGGGGCCTGAGCTGGGTGTGAGGGTGTGTCCAGGTCTGGGGGGCCACTCTGGCCCAAGTGGTGGGCTGGTGAGGGCACGCTGCCAGCTCCGGCTGGCCCACAGCCAGGAAGTCTGACTGAACGTGGGCCAGCCCTGTTGGCCCACAGACTCTGTAAGCTGAACTGCTCCGGCACTCCTTGGCCTCTTTGTTTTCACTTCCCCACAGCTCTCCCTTAGTGTTTAGGAATGTGCTTTGAAGGTTCCAGCATGTTTCGCCTCTGCTTAGGGAAACCAAGAGCAGAGGCTGGGCTGAGGCCAGATGGCTGCAGGGAGGGCACCTGTGATCACACTGCGAGCTCCCCAAGGGGCAGGTGGAATCTGGGGGGCAGAGTGGGGAGTACTGAAGCCAGTTCCTCTTCTCTGCTGGGAGACTCCATTTCCAGTGCTAAACCTTGGAGAGTCTCAGGTTTGTTTTGTTGAGGGAGGCAGTATTCCCTTACCAGTCCTCCCAGAGAGCCTGCATTTGTCCAGAAGCTTTGGGGATAAGCTACACTCTTCTATTTGTCCAGGGCAAGAGAGAGACTGCAATGAGTGCTGGAGCTAGACAAGCTGCCTCCTCAGCATGCATTAGGCTCATTTTCCTGCTGGCCTTGGGAAACAGTTAGGCCCTCCCAGGAAGGTGGCGTGAAGGGGCCTGGCCCAGATAGCCTCTTCGCACCTCCACCCCTGGGAGAACAGTCTTACATCCAGGCTGCCCTCCTGTAAGCCTTGCTGTGGGCTGCGTTAAAAAGCAGAATCCACCCTGCAAGTGGTCAGCTTCCTTCCCTTCTCCAGCCCCCCTGCCCACTGTCCTTCATGACCTTTATTACCAGGCACAGAAGGACTGAGTCTCCCCTACTTAGTCCTTTGAGGGCTCATGGTTCTGTGGCCTAGCATCGTGCATTGCGCACAGCAAGTGCTTAGTAACTGTTCAATGACTAAAATACCCGGCCTCTTCAGTGACCAAGGACAACCTGGATCTTTTTCTAACCAGAAGTTGCTTTCCTCCTCTGATTCGATAACCAAAGCAGGGAGCTCTGGGTTCTGGTCTTACTTTCGCCACCATGTCACCTTGAGCTAGTGTCCTCACACTCTGTGTCAATTTCCTCAGCTGGCTTAAATGGGGGGCTCAATCTAAGCCCTGACAGCCATTCTGAGATCTCCATAGAGCTGGTTTGCTAGCTGTCGCTTTATCCCCAGGCCAGGCCGTTCCAATCTCACTCAGGCCCAGGTCTTGGTGGGGTCCCTGACCTTCAATGGAGTCTTCTCCCCCTGCTTTTCCACGGTCTGTTTAACTTCACAACACACACCTGGTCCTTGGGTTCCAGACACATCCGCTCCTTTCTGTCCTCAGAGCCATTTATACAGCTCCAGCTCCTGCATGTGACAGAGCCATGGCACATGAGCAATAACTCCAATGCCACAAGGGCACCCGAGTCATTTTTCTGAAGCCAGCATTGTCTGTTTAAAGCTCCGGTAGACCTTCCTCCTGCCTGGTGGTGACACAGGCCCTGTTGAGTTAAGTGTGGGCTATGGATTTTTTTCCTTCCTAATTTCCATTTCTCCTTGATTTCAGCTTGGGAGTTAATGTGCACTCTGGGGCTCTGCTGAGGGTAAACAGAAAGTGCCATCAGAAGGATCCCTTCCTTCTCTCTCTCAGAAGAGTCACTTTCTCTGCCCAGGTAATGATCGTCTTTTCCTTCCAGCTGCCTCTCAGCCTCCGTATATTTAGTGCACGTTGCCCTGGATAGAGTTTAATTAGGCACCAATGCACCCAGGGGCAAGAAGCAAGGACCCCTCTCGGGTTGAGCAAATGGGGCCCAGCCCCGGCGCAGGAGCCTGCAGCCAGCCTCCCCTGGCTGGTAAGTGATGGGCTGCCAGCAGGTAGAGGAGGTTGTCCATTCTCAGCTAATGATTGCCTTAGGCACCAAGTGATGGAAAATCCAGGCGGGTTGGCGAGCTGCAGGGCGCAGCCAGGGACAATTGTATGGACCAGTTTAACATGGCTGGGGGAGGGCTGGCAGAAGGAGTGCTGTGAGTAGAGTGTACATGTGTGTCTGCGTGTGTGTTTCCTGGTCTCTCTTCTCTCCCCTCCCTGCTGCCTTTCCCTCCTTGCTCTCGTTTTCAGTTCTCTCTTCTGTTTCTAGCCCACGCGAGTTGAAATTAGAAAGGTCTTTGCATTCATTTATTTGTTTTAATAAAGACAGCATTTTTAAGCAGCATATTTGCAGCAATTGAGTGTTAAACTAAACACCAAGCCAACTAAATGTGTTAGGGGGAAATGAAAAGTCAGTTTACAAGAAACATATAATTAACACGTTCTTTGACTTTCCCTAAGCCTTTGTCTGGCTGAGGACAAGACAGAGGAACCATAATCAACTTTAATAAAACGAAAGACAGTATTGAGGCAAAAGGAGAACAAAAAAGTTTGGAGTGGGAAACAGTCCTCAAGAGGGGATTCTTAAGTTATGATACATACGTTAAAAAATTAATCTTTTGTTGCCTTATTTTCAGTCAACAGCCATTTTCTCCTTCCAACTACAAAGGCTCCAGAAGGCACTAGTTTGTCCTATACCTGTTAACAATAACTGAAGCTGAGACCTGGAGGGGGAGGGTGGTACTCGGACCCGCAGGAGATGCATGGGAGTTTCCGGAGGCTGATCTACCCAGGCTAATGGAAATTACTATTGCACAACACCAGAGTCTTCACGTGGCCTGACTTCCAATAAACTGTTCCCCTCCTCACCCCTTGGAGAAAGTGAAATAAGACATTAGACTTTCAATAATCTCATATGGTGATGATCAATCAAAACCCAGAGGAGAAGGCCAATTTATAGAAATTGTATCTGCTTCACTGGGCGGCTGGAACCAGGGAGCTGAAAAGAACACGGTGCTTACCTTTGATGTGTGCAGTTGCCTTAAAAAACGACAAATGCCAAAAAGCACTGCCTGTACACATGGGGATTTTTCAAAGGGACGGGTGCTCCCAAGAGGCCTGTGTCAGGCGAAACACTGTAGGGACCTGCCTGCCCAAAGGCACACACACATGTTTAGGCCACATCAAAACTATTTATTTTTATTATCCTTTGGCTATTTTAAGTTGGCCTTTCCATCTTTCTTGTTTGTTTTATCACCAATTAAGTTTATTTAGTGAATTAACTTTTAATGGATCCTCTACTTTGTTCTTTAGAGTTGGCTTCTAGGACTTGGGCCTTTTTAGCCAGGACCCCTCTTGTCTTTGTGACCAGCTCTCTCTCACACACACACTGGCTATCCCATTCCTGGAGGTGAAGGGCGCAGCCTCTGTTAACTCCTTGTCTGCTGGTGTCTTTTCTCTGTAGCTACTAATCACCTCCTTTTGATCATTGCCAAGTTCTCAGGTTGAAGGAAGGAGAAAGGACCTCTTGACCATTCTGGCTGGCTTTCCACATGAGCCTGAAAATGTCGACAAATTTGAAACATCTGCCGGGTTGCTTTGGTCTGATTGCTAAAATATGCCGACCTCAAGCCCCCTCCCCCCGCCCCTTTTAATCTGTTTCATATTCACAAATTAAGCATTTAGTCTGGGTAATAAATCAGAGCGGTTTACGAGACTCACACGAGACAAACAAGCGAATAGGGCGCACAGCACAAGCCCCTGGAAGCGGAGTGCGCGGAGCTGCCAGGAGTCAGGAGCTCCACGCGCTCGAACGCGGCCGGCAGCCCTGGCGCGCCCTGACACGCCGCCGGCACCCACACTTTGGCTAGTCCCTGAGCGGGCGGAGCGAAGGGGTGCAAGGGAGCAGCCGCAGCCAGGACCCACACCCCCTCCAACCTTCCACGCGAACCCGCGGCGCCCGGCCCGCCCCAGCTCTGGGCAACTCGGCGCCCCCACCCCGCCAGGGAGGGGCCGCTGGCAAAGGCGATGGCCTCACCCGGCACACACCCTGTGGTGGGCCCATTAAGCCTCTCCCAGCCGACTGGGCTGGATTCCCCCTCCCCCACCTCTTCATCCGGCTGGGCTCGGCCTTAAAGATCCCAGGCCCACACTGGCCGGAGAAGCAAATGATCCCCCTCCAAATCCACGTGTGACCTCCACTAAGCATGGGCACTAGGCGCCACCCCCACCCCACCCCCATCTTTCCGCGTTGCCTCCTCCCAGTTTCGGTCCCAGCAGCCACAAAGCTACTTTCAGATTCAGAAGGGGGGGGGGGGGGTCGGGAAAGGGCTCTCGTTCAGAGAGGATCGAGGCTCGAGAGAGGCATGGGGAGGAGAGCAAAGGCACAAACAGGGCTGAGGTCCCCAATGCAGAAACCCCAGCCCAGGCTTCAGCGACCACCCAAACTCAGGGGGCTTCAACCTGTGCGCCTCCCGCCTTCCCCTGTGCTAAAAGAGGACCTGCATCTGAGGTCTCCGGCAAGTCCCAGCCTAGGACCTTGTGGGGACCCTACGGGGAGAGCGGCTCCAGGTCTCCCGCGTCCGGGTCTCCGTTGTCCTGCCATGCTCAAGTTCCCTACTGACTGGCGTTCTCGATGTCACGGCAGGACTCAGTGGCAGAGGTGGAGGGCGGGAAGTCGGGAAGACGGAACACTGCTGCCCACCGGAGACCCGGTGTGTGTATCGGGGGCGGGGGGAGGCGCAGGAGCAATTCTCCCACCTCGCAATACAATGCACAAATCGCCCTTCCTCTCTTCTCCTAGCACACATTCCGACTGCGAAAGCCATTACCGCCGGCGCGCGAGAGACTTTTTAAATATTTACAGCCCGCTCTCCGCACGGTAGCCTGATCCATCTTGTGGGCGCGGAGGCGGGGCGCGGGGCTCCGCTCCCAGGGAGGTTAGGAACCAGAGAAGGGGGTGTCAACGGCCGCCCCCGGATCTTCTCCGAGCTCCCCACCTAGTCCCCTCCAGGTGGGGAGGGGGCGGGAGACTGAGCGCGCCGCGCCCGAGGCCCTGCCGGGGCCTGAGCTGGGGCGGGCGGCGGGGGGGGGGGGGGGGGGGGGGGGGGGGGGGGGGGGGGGGGCGCGGAGAGGGTAGCGGTCGGGAGGAGGGAGGGCCGGGAGGCTGATTTAAAGGTTCTCACCGGGAAGCGAGCGAGGCACAGACCTGAGAGCCGCCGCGCGGTGAAATCCGAGGAGCTCTCTTGGCGAGGAGGGGCTGTCAGAGGCCATTTATCTCTCGCCAGAGTGGAGGCTCTGCTCCCACACCGCCCGCGAGTAACAATGGCAGCGATCAGCAGCTCTGCACGCGCTCCAGTGCATGAATGGATTGCGGAAGATGCCTGCGCTCCTCTCGGCTCCCGCGGCTCTCCAAGCGCCCCCTCCCCGCCCGCCGCCCCCATGCCCCGGCTGCCTCCCGCTCGGGTGCGCGCCTCGCTCCTAGGGGTTCTCGAGTCCAGCCCCGCTGCGGGGTCACTCTCACCCCGACCCCCGCCACTGTTCCCAGGGCCTTGTCACCTTGCCACCGAGTGTCATTAGGGACTGAAACTTGACACAAGCCTTCCTAACGCAGACACCCCCGCCAGCCCCCTTCCTCCTTTGCTTCCTTCGTGGCAAGTTTACTTTCAAGGAGTTGGACAGGGTTTTTCGACTCAAAGGCTGGCCTTGTGCGGGCCCATAGTGAGGGGGCAAGGCTGGGAGGAAGGGTGTCTTCACCTGCCCTGCGGCCTAGGGTTTTAGAAGACCCCTGACTGGCCCCCAGCCCGAGCGCCTCAGGCCAGCGCCCCCTGCTCCCCCTTTGTAGCGGTTCATTCACTGAGAGTTCCTGCGATGGGCACATGCACACGCACTCTGGGCACCTCCACCCGGACCCACACGTCTGGCCAACTTTCGGGTCAGCGGCAGAACCGCATACTCAAATTCTTCTAGGCGGCTTACAGTCTGGAGAATTCAGACTTCAGAGAACGCCACAGACCGCTCGAGGTCGGTCGCATAAATGTTTCCTCTCAACTCTCTGCAAAGGTCTCCTAAAAGCCCTCTTCCCATTGCTGCTTAGGGCTGGGAGCAACGGGAAACGCAGCGAGGGATGCTCTTACTCCTCCTAGATTTGCTTTGGTGGAGCTAAACCAGAACCTGGGGGACGTTTTCATCCCAGGAGATCGCTAAGCCCCGAATGCGTCAGCCTGGCGCGGAGTGGGGCGGGGCTCAAGGAGTGGCACTCGCGAAGACCCTAAGGCAGTGCCAAGTCGCCGGGAGAGAAAAGGCCGAGCGGAGTCCGGGTGGAGGGAAGGCGGCCACACGCGCGCAAAGAGCGCCGCAGCGTAAAAGAAGAGGCGCACTCGGACAGGCAGAGCACGACCCGCCGACCCAGGAGACTGGCAAAGGCAGACTCTAGAGAAGCTGGCAGCGAGACAAAGCAGGAGGAGAGAGCCTGGGAGGCTCCGCCGCAGACCCGGAAACACAGGCAGCAGCAGACGCCAGGGCCCGGACGCGGAGGCGTGTGCAGCCAGGCCCTGCCTGGGATACCCGGGTTCGCGTGCCCAGGAACGACTCCGAACTCCTGACGGGGCCTACTGCAAGAGCTGGTCTCTTGTTGGGCCTGGGCCGGCTTGGCGAGTCAACTTAGGCCTTTCCAGCAGATGGTGGGGTCCCCGGGGTTGTCTTAACTGATAGGGACCTTTCTGGTCTCCGCCCCTCCTGGATCCTCGGACAAATGTAGTGAGGTTAGAAGAGCAGAACCTTCGGAGAGCTTCAGTCTCCCACCTGGGGGCCTTGGGCAACTGTTTATCTGACTTTAAGATGCTGGAGAACCGCCACCCTTAACCGAATTAACATTTGGGCTTCCTAACCTCAAGATCCTTGTGGCACAGCCCACGCCCTGACTTTCCAACCATCGGGAATCCAGACTGGACTTCCCGCAACAAGGAACGTTGTAATGTGGGAAGAAGAGGCCCCTAGCCTCAGGTCTCTGCCATTCCTCACCGCCCACACAATGGGCTCTGCAGCACCCCGCCCCCACCCCACCCCCACACCGGGCCAGCAGTGTCCCCCACTTACTCCCCTCTCCTGCTTCACAGTCCCGGGCAGCCGCCGGTGCTGAGGGCCTCTCCTCGAATAAAGCCCAGCGCTTTCCCTTGGCTGTTTCCCTTGGTCTTTGCCAATATTCGCTGCACCCACCCCCACCGCGCACACACGCTTCTTGCCCTTCCTGTCTCCCTGCTGGGCGTCCTCAAAACCTGACTGCCTAACCTCAGCAGAGTCCCGGCTGATTAGGGATCCTGGGAGAGCAAGCGAACGTGGCTGAGAGAGAGGAGAGGGCCCATAATGAAGGAGGGGGCTCATGCCTGAGAGAGAAAGAGGCCAGCCTGAGACGCAGCCTGCCAGAGAGGGGGAGTATAAAGGGAAAGCCAACACTAATCCCTCAGCCTGCCTACCGTGGGGCCTGACAGTTTACAAAAGCCTTTTCCCTGAATATTATCTCATTTGCACCAGCCTCACCACCAGGCTGAGAGGGAGGTAGAGCAGATAGCATTACCCCCCTTGGCAGAAAAGGGAAATGGGGCCCAGAGAGGTTGGAAGAGGTCTGTACCAAGGTGGCAGAGTTGAGTGGTAAAAGAGGCCGGAGGCCTGGGATTTCCTGTCCCCAAGTTCACTTTCCTGTTCAATAGCTCTGTGTGTGTGTGTGTGTGTGTGTAGATCTGTGTGGAGGGGAAGGGGATGGCCAGACAGGAATGAATAGTCCAGTTAGGGAAGTCCAGGAAGGAAGGACACAGCCCCACACCTCTTCCTCCATCCAGGTCTCACACAACAGCCCTAGTTCTTTCCATAGCAGCCTGGAAGCACTATGCTGCCTGCCCAGGGATGAGCTAGTGCCTGGCTGTGTCTTCTGGAGTGGCCATTCCAGAGGTCTTGTTTTACCCCACCCCCACCCCCCACCCCTGCTGGTCTGCCAAGCTCTCCTCTCTGCCTATCATCCCTGCCCCCAGCCTTGGTTGCAGGATGCCTTGCGTCCAACTGTGGTTTCCGGGCAATAAAACAACTATTAAAGTCTCAGGCACGGCTGGTGATTTGCATCACATCCTCTCGTGCATGGATTCAATATTTAATACACAATATTGAATAGAATATTAAAAATCAATAGCTAAGGACCCCTGGGGAGGCAGCAGTGTGATCCAACTTCCAGAACACAACCAGCTTCTTTAAAAAGATGAGGGCAAGTTCAGCCAAGCTGAGCCCAGCACCAGGGGTAGAGTAGTGGATGCCTCTCTGCTTCCCGATGCGCTTAACTGCACCATGCTTCTAAGCCCAGCTCAAGGGAAGCCAAAGGAATGATGTATTCCTGGGCTTTACTAATAGGGTGGTGGTAAGGTAGGATTTGTTTTCAAGCAAGCTACCCAGGTGGATGGAGCTGCTTTTTTGTTGTTGTTGCTGTTTGCACTTTGGTTTTGTTCAGGTCTGAGTTCTGCAGGTAAGCACTCAACACTTTCCATCATGATGACTCCTTGGGATGAGGGGACTGAAGACATCCATCACCATAGGCCCCATGGGGAGGTCTTGGCATAAGCTTTCAGGGAGATGGAACAGGAATGCCGATGGCTCAGAATCTTCTTTGCACGGTAGAAGAAGTGTGAATGCTTGATACCAAGCTCAGAGTTGCAGAATCTTCCGAGGCACCACCAGCCTCTTCAAGACAGAAACCCTCAAGCCATGTGACCTGCGAAGGGCCTAGTGATGGCTGGATGCTGACAAAGGGATGGAGACAAAGACTAGGAGGAGGAGGCTGGGACATGGAAGCACTCCTGCTCCAGAATAAGAATCCAGATTGTTAAAGAGCCAAGAGAAAAGCAAGCTCCCGGACTCAATGATCTTTTCAGGCCTGAAGACAAACACAAATTACTCTCTTTATCAAAACACAGAAATACACCTTACCAGAAAGCAGGTTCTCACAGACTGATTGGGTAGGGGAAAAGGAGAATAAACACCTTTGAAAGATTCCCTTTTTTCCACTACCAAAAGGGAAGAGAAACTAACAGTGGGAGACACATTTAAACTACCTGATTGGAAGGGGCTGGGGGCTTTTTGATGCTAAAGAACTAGGCGAACTTGACCTATGGAAGTGCCATTCCAGACACCAAGTTAGAATATTAATTTTACAGATTTCCTTTTTATCACAGCTTAACTCAAACATGGATTGAGTTGGAAATCTTGCTCTTGTTATGAATAGATTGAAAGGACACTTCAGTAAAACCCCAAACTGGCGATTTGGGTAAAACTTAGAAGGAAAGGAAAGTGGTGTTGGAAAATGACAGTTAATGAGCCAGTGGCCTTGCCTCTTGGTTCCCTAACAGTTGTCAGAAAACCGTCAAAGGGAGGGAACAGGCACTCTTCTCAGAACGGTCACAGAAAAAGCTGACGATCTCTGGCTGTTACAGATTCCCTCTGGGGTCGGTAACCCCAGCCCTCTGGGAGTATGCCTGCATGTAGTCATGCATTCCCCGGCTGGGTTGCAGTCACTTTTACATCTTTTGGGCTGCGGGCCTGTGAAACCCACCAGCAGAAGTTCTCCTCAGAGGAAAAAGACATTCTAACGAGGGTGTTGGATACAGAGCAACCGCACCAGACAGTAACACCATGTTCCTGAGTCCTTCAGCCCTACCAGCCTGGCCTACTTCTTCCCACCTTGGCCATCATGCCAGGCTCTGGGCCTCCTATGGACCCACCTAGATCTGACTGTTTGCACCTAGCAGGGACATGTGGCTAGGATATGAGATAGCTGGCCAAGGGAGAAGGGAGGCTCAGATGGGGGAGGGACCCAAGGTACAGGAGAGCTTGTAGGAGGTGCACCTCCAGAACCCACTAAGGTCAACACATACCCCCGCCCCCTGTACCCACCTGATACTTCAAACCCAGAAGGAAAGATGCCTTGTCTCGTTTCGGTGGGCTAGATCGAAGGTATAGCGGAGTGCTTCTGCATGAAGGACCTACACAGTAAGCCCCAAGTGCTGAGAGGGGATGGAGGCAGAGCAGGAGAGAAGATATCTTTGTGCCTTCCACTACCCCCACTCTTCTGTAACATTTTTCTGGAACTAACTGAAGTTGCTAGTGGAGTTATTCCTGAAGCCTCTGGAGGACTGTCACTACCTCCCGGTGCAAGACAGCGAGGAAGATGGCTTTCTGCCGAGAGGATCCCCTGGATAGTAATCATCAAACAACGAGCCTCGGATCCTGGCCCAGAACCTCACAGTTCTGATAAAGACTCTACACCCTGCAGAAAAACACCCCTGAACTGCTGGGGTGAATACAGACCCTGAGGCCAGGGTCAGCGAAGGGACCGTCCCACCACCAACAAGTTGCCAGCCCAGATAACAGCTGTGGAAGGGGAGAGTGGAGCCACAGGCAGCCACGACTGAACGGTTGCGATCTAGAAAATTCAACAAGAGGCCGCCGCACTGGCGGCGGCGGCGGCTCCAATTAGCTGAGCCAACTGGGAAGGCTGAGAGCGAGGCGGCGGCCCCGCCGATCGTGCCCCGGGCGAGCAGGCGGGCGGAGGCGCGGGGCCTCGGAGCTGCCCGGGCGGCCCTCGCCCAGCCCCTCCCGCGGGCTCTCGGAGCGCGCCGGGTGTTTACACACTGTCCTTCCGACACGGGATCAAGTTTCAGGCCGCGCCGAAGGCGCCGGGGGCCGGCCACAGGCCCGGGAGAGGAGAAGAGCTGGAGCGGGATCTGAGGCAGCGCTGCGCGGACATGAAGGCCCAGCGCGCGTGGGCACAGCTAATGCAGAGGGCTCCCCGGGAGTGGGGCGAGGGGGAGCCCATCAGACAGGGTGGGCAGGGTAAGGTGGGTCGGCCGGAACGATCAGAAGGGCGAAGCATCTCCGGAGTCTCAAGAGTGCTTTTGCTCACTCTGGCCAGAGAACTTACCTCTGGGAGAGGAAGGACTGCTCAGAGCGCCCCTTGTGAGCTCTGCCACCCTCCCCCCAGTGCCTTTGATATACTACCCGATCCAGGCCATTGTTGGGGAGGGGAGGGACGGGATGATCTGTGGGCCATTGGAGGAACGCGTGGTAGGAGACTTCGAGTTTCCCTGCGCGCCTTGGCCCCAGGGCTGTGGAGGCCTCCGGCGGAGTGCCGGAGGGCTCACCACTGCGCGTCTCCCCGGAGCTGGTAGCGCGCGGGTGCCCCACGCCGTCAGGCGGCGCCGAGTGAGCTCCCAGCAACACAGGCACACTGTAAACAGCTGCGTGCGCGCCCTCCCTGCCGAGGCTGAGAACCTCACCCAAACACCACGTCGCCTTCTCTCCGGCTCTCGGCCGACGCTGGGGGGTGGAGGGGAGAGCAAGGCTTTTGTAGCCGAGTCTGGGGAAAAAAGAGCCCCCACCCCACCCCCAGGCCACCAGGGCCCGGGAGCGAGCGTTCTGAACCTGCAGGGGTGCGGGGTGCTGCGGGGAGGGGAAGGAGCCAGCGCCTGCCCCCCTCCCCACTGAATGTCTGCTTTGTTCCGGAAAACAAGGGAAGCATTAGGCTGCTGCCCCCGGGGAAACACAAAACTTCTTTTTGAATCTCGGGAAGGGCGGTTGACTGCGCTACGGGGCTCCCGAGACAGACCGAGGAGGGGAAAAGCTGGGAGGGCGGGTGGAGACAGAGAGACTCCAGAGAGGGGACGACGGACAGAGTGGGGGGAAAGCCGCTCAGGGTGACCGGGCGGCAGACCCGGGAACCCGACTCGGCGCGAAGGTGCCGCACGAGTTCCAGAGAGCAGCCAGCCTAGCCAAGTGGCGCCGGCCCAACCAAGCGGCTGTGCCAGCTTCCTGCCCTGCCCAGGACCGCGGAGCAGTCGGGGACGCCGCCGCAGGCTGGCCCGGAATCTCAGGACAGCGGGGGTGGGGTGGGGGTGCAAAGGCACAAGTAAACCCCGACTAGAACTTTCTGCACCTCACCCGACCAACCCCCAGAGTGGGCCTGGACTCGGGCCTGTGGGTTGTCTTCCCATGGCTTTCAATCTTGGAGGGAGGGGGCAAAGGCCCAGGGAGCTGCACCGAGCAGAAGGTGGGGTGCAGTCTTAAGTGCCTTTGGTCTCATTTGATGACCGCTAATCCAATCGGCTCCCAGGCCGGTTGTACCGCTCTGAGAGGGCAAGTCAGTTCTATCTTGGCTGGTAGGAAAGGATACAGGGGGTGAACGAAAGCAAACCTGGAGCTCCCTCGCTCTCCAGCTCCCTTTCCTCCCTCGACCACCACCCCTCACTCGCTCTTCCCGCACGAAAGGAACGGGAGGGCACCCAGGCTCTATCCCACTCCCACGGGGCGCTCCCCTCCGCCTCGGAAGCGCTGACCGAAAGCGAGGGTTTTCCCCTTCCCCTGGGTTCTAACTTCCTCTAAACCTCCCTCCTTGCTCCGAAAAGCCCCGAGGAGAGGAGCAGAGAGGAAGCACGCAGCTAGTGTGCGAAATGAAGACCATGTGTGGGGACGGCGGCATCAGAGTGCAGCCGCCTGAGTTGGGGTGGGGGGGTGTCGAAGGCCCCCTCGCAGCCCGAGGCTCCCGGCGGTAGCAGCCAGCGCCTGTGCTCGGCGTTGGGGGTGCGGAGCCGCAGCGAGAAGCAGGCGAAACGGCTGGGCTGGCCTGGCCTAGAGGCAGGCGGCAGGGCGGGGGTGCGAGGGCTGCCACGCCGAGGGGGGTGGGGGGCGGGGACGCAACCCCGGCTTCCTGGGCCGCAGCTGCGACCCAGGGCGAAAGAGCAGATCGTGCTTGGCGGCGGCGGCGGCGGCGGCAGTGGCAGTGGCGGATCGGGCCCGCCGCGCTCGCAAGCTGAGAATCAACAAAGGGAGGCGGCGGGGGAGGGGCGTCGCCGAGCGTTTGCTGGCTGCCGTGGAATAATAAAAAATAATTAATAATGATAATAAGAGAAAAATCCCCTGGCTTTCATGGCTCTGGGTTTCCGTGTGGCTGCAGCGGGAAGCGCGCTGTCCTTGAGGCGGACTCTCTCGCCTGGTATGCCCGCCCCTCCCCCTCCCTCGCCCCCTCCCCTCCCCAAGAACCGGGAAGAGAAAGGTCTGCAGCTGACAAATATTATCCATTCTCCCCATCGATCGCGGAGTGTACAGATGTGAGCGCTTGATGTGCCCGCGGAGCGGCGGATCCTCCCTGCTCGCTCGCTCTCGCCCAGGCTCCGCTCGCCGCCCCCCTCCTCCCCCTTTGTTCTCCTCCCCTTTCCCTCTCTTTAAATAGATTTCAGGGCGCTGCCTGTTGGAGAGCAGCTGGCGATCTTTCCCAAGAGAGGGAGCGAGCGCAGCCCGTGGTGCCCTGTCACCAGCTTCCCCTCCCCCACCTTGTCTTCCGAGTGCAGGCCCACCCCCCACCTTTCTGCAGTTTCCAAAACAGAAAACACCCGGAACACCCACGTCCACTGCACTGCGAGTCTCTCGGAGTCTTTGGAGCCCTCGTGCTGTTCCCTGTGTCGGTGTCAGTCTGTGTGGGGGAGGGAGAGGCCCGGGGATGTGCCGCAAGAGCCAAGGGTCGGGATCAGTCCCTGGTAGCAACAGGGACGCAGCCCCGGTCACGCAGAGAGGGGACAGTTTACCCATTAGGTTACGGAGGCAGCCCTTTATTCCTCTTTTGCAGATGGCAGATTAAGCCGGCAGCGTCCGGCCTCAAAGGGGCCGGCCGCTCGGCGAAGGGTTAACCCGCCGGCCAGTGATCGCAGGCGCGCGCGCGCGCGCGCGCGTGCACACACACACATACACACACACACACACACACACACACACACACACACCCGCGCGGCGCGCCCTCCCTGTCCGCCCGAGCGCCCGCCACAGCCCGCAGTGCGCCGGGAGCTGAAGGGGGGTTTCGGGGGGAGGGGCGGGGCGGGCTTAACCAGGCCGCTCGACTGAGCCGAGGCCACCTCGCCGTCTGTCACTTAAATGATTGTCCTCCGCTCCGCTCGGTGCGGTCAGTAAGGGCTGTTAACAGGCAGTTGCAATCAGTTTCCGAAAGGTCAGCCAAGGTCCTCCGGCTCTCGCAGACGGAAGGCATTACGAAACCGCTTTTGTATCTGCAGGCACTTTAGAAAAAGAGGCGAGGAGGGGAGCACCGCAGCGCCGCGGTGCTGCGAGCCCCGGGAGAGGGGCGGGGGCCGCGGGGCGAAGAGCTCGTCACCCCACCCCTCGCGGCGGGGAAACCACCCGGCGAGTGACCCAGGCCCTCCCGGTTTAGATGGGGAGGCAGGAAGGAAGAGGGGGAGCAGGCGGCAAGGGAAGGAGGAATGGGAGGAAGTGGGAGAGGCGTCCCTCCCCTCCTCGCCCAGCCTGCGGCCCACAATAGGACCCGGACGGGGGCAGGAGGCCTTGGGTGCGGCAAGACCCGGCTTGGACTCTCAGGTCCTCCTGACCCCGGGAAGTGGACCAGGGGTTGTTGGAAAAAGAGAGACCCTCGCAGAGCAAGCGAGTCCCCACACGGTGTCTGAAGACGCTGCCGCCGCCGCCGCTAGAAGTCGTCCATCAGCAACCAGTCCAACCTGCCAGTGATAATGTGCGATCAACACCAAATCACCCCCGCCAGGCGCGATCCATCATCGCTGCGCGCCGCGGGCCCGCGTGAGGCTGACTCGGGGCTGGGGGCGGGGGGCTGCGGAGCAGGAGGCGGTCGCCTAGCGCACTAGGACTCTCGGCCGTACCTCCCTGCCCCTCCTGAAGGCCTGCACCCAGGCGTTCATAACTCTCCAAGTTCCCTAACCGCGGAGCGCAGACCCGGTGACTCTAGAGTTCCCCGCACAGGTCACTTAGGAGCCCGCTCGTCCTCCGCGCCCTACTACCAGGGTCACACCCTACAAAGCCGTCTCTTCTTCGGAGCTACTCTGCTTGCCCCTTCCCCCTCCTTCGAGAAAGCCTGGCTGGCGGGAAATTAATATTTAATATCGTGAAATTGATTAAAGGGCTGGAAGCCGACGACAGGGTGGGGGGAAGGGTAGGGGCGTAATTAAAGATCTGAGAGTCGTGGCCGCTCCTCTTCTGCCCTAGCCGCTCGCGGCCTTTGTGAGGCCGAGGCCGGGTCTCGCGGGGTTGAACCGGGCGGTCCCAGGGCGGTGAACCGAGGGCGGAGGTAAGGGACGGTCTGGCGAGGGCGGGCTGTCTCGAGGTAGCAAGTAACCTTAGCGCACCTAGAGCTGCGCGGAGAGCCGCGCCTCCCTTGCTCACTAGTATCCTGGACTTGACTCGGCCGCAGGAGCCTGAGGGTCTGGTGCTGAAGCTTCTCGCTGCTAGTTGGGCATAGAAGAGCCTTCCCTGCCCCAGGGACCCTTAAGGGTGCATCCCCTCTGCAACCCCAAGGTCCCTAGCGCAGCCTTCCATTGGGCCCCGCTCCAAGGCCGCCTCCCCAACCCCTGACCGGGGTCTTCCAGTCCTCTCACGGAACCCTTGGGAATCAGGTCCACCCAGTTCTTTAATTGAGGCCGACGCTGCCCGGCGCTCCCTCTGGTTCTCTCGTCCAGGCACCACTCGGGGCCGCTCACTTTCGGGGCAGCTTAACTCGTTCAGCTGCACTGCAGATGGGGCCTGCCGCTGGAGGCGGCGGTCTCGTGGGAGTCGTCACCGAACCAGCTCGGCCGGCCGCCTGTCGTACCGTTTATGATTACTGCGCCTCCCAGGAGGGGCGTTGGGCTGAACAGGGCTGGAGGTGGGTGCGCCTGGGTCATTCCAGCTGGCAGTACTAGAAGAGGTATTCATTCGGTGGATGCAAGGTCAGTGGTAGCCCGATGGCACTGGCTACGATTTAGAAATCGGCTGGGTGGCGGGATGCCCCCCAAGCTCGTGAAGGCCTGGCTCCAAAGGGCTTCTTTGAACTTTTTCTTGTATACGATGTGTGTGTGTGTGTGTGAAGCAATCTGTCTGAAAAGTACCAACAAGTGTAAAGAGGGGAGAAAATACATAAGCACAATAAGCAACATTTTTGGCCCTAATCACTTTGAGGCCAGGAGGGTCTGCCAGGATCCAGGATCGCTAGGGAGAAGGTCAGGCCCAGGGAGGATTAGGCCTAGCCTTGGGTTTATTGCTGTACTTGAACAAAGCACTCGGGCCGCCTAAACTGGGGCAACAGCGAGGTAATTAAAAGAGGGGCTGCAGAAGAAAGGAAAAGCAGGCGTGGCTGCAGCCGAAGAGCTTGGAGGAAGTGTTCTCTGTTAGAATAACAGGCTTGTGAAAACGTTCTGCAGGATGACTTAATTTCACCGAAACAGAGTGTAAATGTTCACATTCAGCCCCACGCTGAGCTGATAAGCAACATGCAAACTTTGGATGGGACCTTGAACCAGAAAGAAGTGTCAGCCGCAGTTTACAAAGGGCAATGGGAAGCTTTTCTGGTCTCTCTCTCTCTCTCTCTCTCTCTCTCTCTTCCCCTCCCCCCTTACCATTGTGATTCTACCTGCAGCAGCTGCTCCCTAGGGAGGCCATTCTGACCTCCCAACCTGAGCCATACTCGAGATCATTCAGAATGCACTGCATTCATCAATGCCATTTCTGGTAAATTGCAGCTTAGGTTTTGGAGTTTCCTAGGAGAAAGGCAGCCTACACAGTGCACACACCGATGTCAGAGCAAAGCGATGGCCAGCACCCTTCTGTAGCCTCTACTATACGATGTTATGAATTTCACAACCAGATGTACCAGATTTTCCAACCTATTCTTGGTTTCAAGAGTTCTAGGCCCTGTGCCTTTAGCAGGTATGATCTTCCACCTGTGGTCACCGGTGTTGTGGAATTGTGTAGCAAAGGTGTCCCAAGGCTTATTGGCCAGGCTGCCAAGGCAGGAGGAAATGGCTTGGGGTGACGCCTGCACCCCGTGTACCCGCTGGTCCTCTGCCCACCGTGGGTAGTCAAACAGCCATCCTCCTCGCAGTCCTTATCCCAACCAAGGCCTGTCGCTACCTCCTCGTACAGAAGTCTGGAGTACTTGGGTGATAAATATACCTTTAGAGCCCGTCCAGCTAGGTCGCCTGCCTGGGGAAGTGGCAGACTTACTCGAGGGTCCCTGTGGGCCTTCTCCTCCCCCCAGGATACAGCTACCAGCACAGCCTGCCCCCGGGCGCCGGCGGCCCGCGTAGCTGAACGCCGGCCGCCATCTTGGCCCGGGCGGCGCGGGCCGCGCTGCCCCCGGTGGTGGGACCGAAGAGCCGCAGCCGCGCCCGCTCCCTCCGAAACCCCTTTCGCGCGGCTGTTCACTACGGACTGCAACCCCGGGAGGCCGCTCCTGGTTAAAGCGCAGCCTGTCGCCGCCGCAACGCCAGAGCGGATTTCAATCCCTAGAAACGATCAGACTCTGGCACCGGTCGACACGTTATATCACCTCTCTCCCGCGCACAACAGCAGGTCTGTACACCCTGGAACTTGGGCTGTTGTCCCCGACTGCCACCTGCGGAGGCAGCTCCGGAGGGAGGAGGCGAGGCCTGCAGTTCGTTCCCAACCATGCAAGGGGTTTCTAAGTAGCTTTCAGGGCAAGGGAGGATTTGAAAGTTACCTCTCTTTAAGGGAGAAGACTGTCACTCTTATTTGTCCACTTTTGGAATGCGTTTATGGGTGGAGCGCTTGCAAAGGGCAAGCCACTGTGTTACGTCCTAAGGGAATCCAAAAGTACAAAAATGAATTAAAAAAAAAAAAGACACCCCTGGCTCGCAAGTTATTCATTGTACAGTCTAGCTGGGAAGGCAGACTTGTAAATGACTGACTAAACACAAATAAAAAGCATCGTGAAATGAATGTAAACAATGGGCATGAATCCTGCAGTAAATGGCCTGGGGAAGGGCCAATTAATAATTAAGAAAATAACCTTTACTTCTAAAAATGTAGAATTCGTCCATTCTAGGAGGGAAGGGGAGGATAAAAATTTACTAACACTGGATAGTTCCAGGATTCCAGAGAATAACAGTCATCACTTCTGAAAGGTTGATGTTTAGGAAAAATGGTGAAAGTTTATTTAAAACTAAGCAAAATACCAAGAATCAGAAACACTGGATTCCTTTCTGAGCTCCTGACATTAGCTGGGTGGTAGAGATGCAAATTTCCATCAACACAAAGTACCCCTGTTTGAAATCAGCAAACCTCCCACCATACCATAAAAAAAAAAGTTGTAGAAAAAACTAAAGGGAAGATTAGAAACTTCTAAAAAGGTTTCAGATGTAAAGAAAATGGGAATGAAAAAAAACACACACACACACAAAACCAAAAAGATCAGCCTATTCACAGATGGTCTCCAAGATGTGAATGTGCAGAAAACTATCCCCAGATCATCTGTAAGAGGTTGGAGAGTGTAGAAAAAAGTCATAGGTCAAATAAAATTAAGCAAATTAAAAATGTGAGGCAATTATTAACTCTAGGGGGAAATAATTGTACAATAAGGTAAATACAATCACTGAAGTTCATTTGCCTCAGCAATAAGTAATATGTATGTGGTCAGAAAGCAAACATTGGATATGGGTTAAATAAATGATGATACAGCTCTACCGTGAGAATGGAGGAGTGGAGGTATGATGCAGAGAATAAAAACCTTCCTCTACCATAGTAGGACGTCAACAGATGTCATCATGGATTACTTAAGAGAAGGCCACCATCTACATATTACTTAGAAATATGATGGTATTTTCCAGAAGAATTAGGCAGAACAAGGGATGAAGGTACCCATAGGGGACTGCTTGTTTGCACCAAGCCTTTACATATTATTTGGCTTCATAAATTTTGGGTAAATATTCCTTTGTGAAAAATACAAATGAATATTTAAAGCAAACACACATAGACTTGGAAGAATCTGAGAATTCCACATCACAATGATGTAATTAATGTCCTTTAAAACTCTTCCTTCACAGCCCTGGCTGGTGGCTCAGTGGATAAGGCGCCAACCTGCGAACCCAAAGGTCGCTGGTTCGATTCCTAGCCAGGGCACATAACCATGTTTCAAGCCAGGTCTCCAGCCAGGTCCATAGCTGGAGGCAGGTGACAGGCAACCACACATGGATGTCTCTCTCTCCCTTCCTATCTCTCTAAAAATAATAAAATCTTTAAAAAAAAAAAAGATAATTCGTCTAAACACAAAAAATAAAACAAAAAGCTCTTCCTTCAACATATCCAAGTAACATTACCCAAAGTGTAGAAAGAAACAGGCAGTGAGGTGAATGGATTTGGGGCCCCTGGCTTATAGTAGGGAAGAGCAAGTCATCTCAATTTGCCCTTCCCAGGTAAAATGCCATTATGGCTTTACTGTGAAAATAACTTTCCAAGTATTAGTGGAATTCCAAATAGCAACACAGTCCTCCATACAGTGAACAAGAGTAAGCTTTACAGAGCTTATGTATGAGGCTTCCAAAGGCTTCCCACACTAACCTATTGCTGGCACCAGAAAAGCCCCTCTTTGGAGTAATTTTGATTAAGAATTACTTTTTCTGGATGATCCTCCACTTTGAAATGCAAATTCTCATCTATTACACATTAGTGTGAATTTTAGTTCACAGGTAACT